>JAJTUV010003487.1:0-69326 GCA_021653895.1 Mastomys natalensis
AATAAATAAATACATGAATAAATAAGCATAAACAAGAAGTCTGTTTCCCACTTAGGGACCGTGCCAGTGACCTTCCCATGGGACCTGTCCTTCTCTATGTGATCTCCAGCTGTCACCCACTGCCCCACTCAAGCCCCACCTCGACTAAAGGTGCTTCAAGCAACACCCAGCAGAGACTGGGACTGGGGCCCAGGATGAATCCTGGCTAGCCACCCACCTCCAACTGTGGTGTTGGCACAGGCCACTGGGTTTCAGGTTTCAGTGTTTTCCTGTCTAGGGCATTTTCTATTTTTCAATACTTTTCCTATCACAGCCAAATAACAGACAAAGGAAATTAGTTGAACCTCCTAAAGACCAAGGGTTGGGGGTGAGAGGAGGGCAGGACAAGTGTGGGGACAGGCCAAGCTAGCATGGGAAAAGCTAGAGGCCAGATTGCTGGGTACCACTCCCCCCTCCTTTCTCAGGCTTTCCAGGGCTGACTCATTGTTTCCCTACAAACAGCAGGCCCGCCAGGCCCTGGTTCTTTCTTAATGAACAGCCCCCAGAGCCTGTTGGATGCTATCCTGGCCTCTTGTTATCCCATACTAGGGTGATATCATCAGAAGTCTGCTATTTCGGAAGTAAAATCCGGAGTAAGTGATCTGGAGGAGAGATAAGTTTGGGGCTGAGGGAGTTAGCATAGTGGAGGGAGAAGAAGAAATTGGAATATATTGTATTTGAAAAGAATAAGAAAGAAAAAATCTTTACATATACTGAGGATATTCAAATAGGTTTTGTACATTAAAAGACATACACATGAACAGAAAGTATATTTGTGTTCATAATATAAATCACTGTAACAATATTTTAAATGTATATGTATTGACTGCTTGTATGTAGTACACAATGTCCATGACTGGTATCCTCAGAAGCCACAGAAAGGTACTGAATCCTTTGGAACTGCAGGTAAAGATAGCTGTGGTTCTTCAGGTGGGTGCTGAGAGTCAAACCCAGGTTCAGCAATTGCTCTTAACCAGAGGGCATTCTCCAGCTCAATGAGCCACTTTTAAATATATGTTTTTATGTTATGGGTACATGATAAACTCATTATAGAATTTATTTCAATGAATGGGATAACTAAGATTTTAGAAATGAAATATTATAACTTCTGATTTGATTGTTCCCTTTTGTATAAAACTACAGTAATTAAGTCCATATGAATTGTAGGTATACATATAAACAAATAGGTGAATGGAACACCATGAGGAAACAATAGATCTATCCATACATAATAGGCTAGGTTTCTAAGACAGAAAGACAGAAAGTGGAGAGAGAGAGAGAGAGGAGAGAGAGAGAGAGAGAGAGAGCGCAAATGAGAAGAAGAGAGAGACTGAGAATACAGTATAGATCACTTTAGTTCTGTGGGTATTTTGTTGTTTCTAAAATTATGCTCTTAATTATCAATTTTGTATTAACATTTCTTCTGGAAGTATTTAAAAAGCACCTATGTATGTTCTATGATAACATATAGACAAATATGTATTCCATATCACACAGTGTGATTAAAAGTCATATTAGTGTGATTGATTCTTATACACAGAGCCATGTACTTAGGATCCAGAAGAATATTTTCTGAAGTGCTGTAGTCAAGCAAGAACATCAAAATCCAGTGCTGGATTTTGAAGACATAATAGAAGGTTATGGTTAGGCCATCTTCCTTTCCTCAGAAACTTGTGATTTACTAGTTGTAAGAAAACCAGGAATCCTATCTACTGTCCCTTTTCTCAGTAATATTTCTCTGCCTTTTAAATAGTTGTGCTTTGAAGCCAATTTTCTACATTTAAATAATGTGTGCTGGAATGTGCCTCCATTCTTCTCTATGAGTCTCCACTGATGATACAACTCAGACTCTTCAAAGGAAGCAATTGCATTCTCTGTTAAGGCAGAAAAGACATTGGTTCTCTGTATTGCTGAACATGAAGAGGAAGGAAGATAGTTACAGAGAGGACTGTTTATCCTCTCCTACCAAAACAAATGACTCTTCATGAGCTTAGCTAAAACTCCTATTACATTTAAGGTACAGTTTCAATGGGTGACTTACCGTGAGGAACATCTGTGGCCGCCAAACCACATACTTCTGCTTCCACAGGGGTTTATGTTATGACTTGTATCATTGTGGGAGGAAAATTTTTATAATGTTGACAATAATAAGTGGCAATGTCATCAGGCTCCAGGTTGCTGATGGTGAGAGAATAATCTGTCCCAGATCCACTGCCACTGAACCTTGATGGGACTCCTGACTGTAACTTCGATGTGTAGTAGATCAGGAGTTTAACAGTTCCGTCTGGTTTCTGCTGATACCAGTTTAAATAATTGTTAATGCCCTCACTTGCCCTGCAACTGATAGAGACTCTGTCTCCCAGAGAGGCAGACAGGGAGGATGGAGTCTGGGTCATCTGGATGTCACATCTGGCACCTAGTAGTGGAGATATAATAAATACCAAAGAGTTAAGCATGAAAAGAGAGGACCCCTCCCAAATGCCAGCCAACAGGGAACCCTGTGCAACAATTAAATTCCCATTTTAGATCATTTTACCTCGAAACCAAAGCAACAGGAGCCCAAAGAACTGAGCAGTGGCCCTCATGTCCATGATGAGTTTTGACTGCAATGACAGTGGCTCAGGATGTGACTGCTATATGAAGAAGTCCCCAAAGATAGGAAGTAAGTGTATGCAAAACATTGGGAACCAGTTAGAGCTGAGCACAGTTGCAAGGCTCAGTCATCTCAGCACTTAGCAAAAGCACAGTATCCCAGATGACTGAGGTCAGACCACACATATGTCTCTGGAGATTACACTTAATTTTTAAGTTCTTAAAATTACAGATGCCATTTTGAAGGTTGTTTGAAAATTTCCACTATTTATGAACTCTAATTGTAATACTATACTTCAAGTATACATTGAATGTAATATAGAAGAATATACTGCTTTCTAGGAATATTCATCAAAGAAGAGATTATTAATCAGATTATAATTCAAATTGTTTTAAAACACTATGTGTTATCATTGCGAAGTATTTCTGTGTTTTGAGTAGTCATTTCTTTAAATTAAAATCATAATATAGCAGGATTCCTTTTGGTGAATTAAAAAGTAAGATTGAACAGGATTAGCCATGCTTAATACAGAATAAATGAGTAAATGCACAAAACGTGCACATATAACAGCTGATCCCAACAACCTGTGACACTAGGAATTCTTAGTTCATATGAATATGCAGGTATTTTTATTTTCATGGGCTAAATGGGATGTACCTTTTCTCAGGTTTGGATCCTGCATTTAAACACTATTCTAGTATTTACTATCATTTACCACAATTCTTCAGCATGTGGGTGTGACTAATGAAGCTATAGTTGAACACTATAACAGAAAACACTGCTACTGGGTACTCTGGATGTTACATTTGGTTCCTGAGATCAGATACATAATAAATCTCAGTAAAAATTAAGCACAGTGAAAAAGGGCATCTCCAGTGTATCAGGCAACACTGATCACTGTGTCATGGTTATATTCCCATTGTAGTCTTTATTTGCTGTGAGGAATTCCTCATGATCATCAGCTGTTCTGCCTGAGATTATTACCTACTGTGAGATCATCCAATTAATAAGTCTTTGAGAAGTGAATTTTGTTTTGGTCACATGCCAATCAGCAAGAAATGGATAGCTCTAGGTATAACAGCAGTATCACTTATCTTAGTAACTCATCACAAGCTTGTGACCCAAGATTCAAGGCCAGACCAGGACAACACATACTTGTCTGCAGAGAAAAATTTCTTCTACAATGGTCTTGCACTACTATGGATATTTTGAGACTACTTACTAAATTTATGGGAGACATAATACTATTCAACACACTAAATGTTAACAAGAGGAAGTAATAGAGACTACTATGTTCTGTGAAAATACAGAAGGCCATGGGGCTACTAAAATCTTTTACTCACTCTTCCACAAATTGGATTAGAAAAAAATCTTTGTGTTCTAAGTGCAACGTTTTTCTGAGTTTAAGATAATTTATTTTCCTAAAATAAAAAGCACGTTCATCTGAACCATTTTAATGAATTAATAAGTTTGTTTTCATAGCTCTAGAACTGTGTTTCCAGAAATTGTAAAACATTCCTGCTGGAGCATATGTAATAGCATAAATTCTCAAAATATGTCATACACTGTTCCAGTGTCATTTGACAGTATCCCTTTTATAACCAGAGATTACAAAGGCTATATTATTCCCAATGTTGGGATCACCTATATTTAGTTTGTTTAAAGCCTTGAGCTATTTACCACAATATAAGAGCATGAATGGTCACTGAGTGTTGCCAGACCTAATTAATTTAAGTAAAACCATTGTTTCTCATTACATGACCATCTAATACACTACAAATGTTGTATTTCATATTTGATTCTGTGATTGTCAATGTATCCTGACATTCCAACATTTTCACTGCAAATCCCCAAATAAATCTCTGTTCTATATCAGACAGCATATATATTCCTAAGTAAACTTGGAAGCTTATATTATTTGAAGAAATGTGTGGTCATGAAATATTTCATATAAAAGTATTTGACTTGCATGTGCCAGCCTCATTAATCATCAAAGGAATTTGAATCAGGCAGGTCTTTTAAACTCTTATCTTAAGGCCTGGAAATTGTGGCAGTCTTCTATCTTTTGTCAACTAGAAGCTTTAGAGTGGTGCAACACTCTAGACTTTATGAGACTGATTTTTCAGGATCCATTTATTCAATGACTTGCTAACAAACAGCCTATCTGCTTCGCATGAATAGATTGAGAATAGTACACACATTCTTTGAGCTGGATTAGAAGTGCATTGTGATATCTCAGCCTCCCTTTTACCTGGGTTACTGGTGACATACTTCCATCATTTCTATGCTTTTCTGAGATCTATATACTTTAGAACATGGTTATGCCTGCTCATACGACAGTCCACATAAGCTGTAATGATAAATCTTCAGGACACTCTTAACAGAAGAGGAATGTTTCCACAATTCAGCTGAAACAATCAACAGACATTTTGTTGTTGGAGAATGATGTCTGGTTGAGTGTTTGCAGGATTTTAAGAATCTTATATGAGCACATACTAACTTGATCTGTAAAGAAACAGGGAAACTTTAATGATAGTACATATCACAAAGAAGTGATATAAAGAGTGTCAGAGTTTAATGTTTGAGGCAGAGGACTCAAGGACCAAGTTATTGTTTGAAGCTTTCTTTTATGAAGCTCAAAGGGAAAAAAAAAGGAGTTGAATTGCTATGGGGTGTTGTTTGTATGCTTCATTGTTTTAATTTACAGATTAAGTTATAGTGTGTGACCCTTCTCACAAGGCTCCTGATATTTAATAGATGTGTACACCAATGTTTTTAGATGGTAAATAGGAGCTTCTTTCTAAAAGTTCATGTAAAGGAAGTGAAGCCTTCTTGTACATATACAGAAAACACATAGGTCAACCCATCACCTTTGGCTTCAGAATTGTTCCTTGCCATATTGGAATAAATCTTCAGTATAATCAAGGGGGTTCTAAAGTTAATAAGTTGTTTTAATTGTTTATGTAGCCTGACACAAGTGGAGGGTTTCAGGATAGAAGAAAGAAGTAGAGAAAATCTGGACATGTGCCTTGTAGGGAGAGAAGGATGGGAGGAAGAATTGGTGGTAGTTTCAATGCAATACACAGCTTTTCTCTAACTCCTCAGCAATCATGAGCTCCCTGGTCTATCCACAGACAGAAGGAAATGTATCCTTTGTATCCTTTTCATGAAACATATTTGTGGAAGAAAAATGCAGTGATGTCACATACTGTGTGCATCTTTTGTGCATATCATGTGATATGTCATCATGCATTCTTCTTCAGGATTATTGATAATATGTAATGCAAATAATAAAATAATTATTGGACACAATAATTTAATAATTACCTATATATAATAGGAATATTTTCCATTTCTGTTTGTTACATAAGTTTCATCCTTCCATTCCTTCTGGCATTGCACCATTTGCTGACTTCCTCTGGATTTGTACCCTAAGGATCAATGAGAACCAAGGCCCTGAAGAGAACAGGTACAACAGCACCAGACACATCTTTTAGATACTCATTTCTCAGATTCTAACAATAGCTGTAGGATCTGGCCTAGTTTAACACTCCTTAGTATTGAGGACATAAGTTCTTGGACACCCTGACAGGAAGTATCCTAACCTATTTTCACCCATGTTAACAGCACGGCACAGGACAGAAAGTCCTTCCTGTATAGGTCAGTAGTAATCTACAAGTACAGCCTGAACCTTAGCTTTTTGTAACCTTCTGTACTTAGAAAAAAGTCTCCCATTTGTACCCATGCCTGAACATCTCTGCTGGATTTAAATATACTGATCATGCACGGTTCCATTATTGCTGTAGACAGAACTGCCTGTTAAATAATGAAAATTTGAGTTAACTGCTTATCCTCAGGTTCTGATTTTTTCCACAGTCTCTTGGCAGTGATCATTCACATGACAATTTTATGTATCATGAAACTTAAAGTTAGAAAATCTCTAGTATCTGACCACATAATAATCATCTTTCTTCTCTTGTTTTCTAAAAAGCAACATTGTTTTGCTGTATTCATGTACTTTCGTATGTATGACTTTGTATTAAATTGTCTTATACAATGTCCATGTCAAAAGCTAATTCATAGTAATTTTGATTATGTTAATTAATATAGCTAATAAACATAATTAATTTTAATTTTATGGTGCATCTGATAAAGTATTTTATTTAAAAATCTAAACAGTTTCCTATTTCAAGCAAAAGAGAATGGTAATAGTTATTAATAAGTGAGTAGATGCTATAAAACTAATTCATATAATAATTTTGTTATATTCTACAAATATATAGGGAATGTAAACTTGGGGTTTACTTGGTAACCATGGAAAGTCAAAAGAAATGAATTTAGGGAAAATGTGACAGGCAAATAAAAAGTTAAGAGCTAAGTCAATTAACAGAGTATATCACAACTTCATAATTATTTCTATTGTTAAATATGTCACAGAATATCAGAGTCTTTGCTTAGTTTGTGTGTTTTTTTTTTTTTCTTTGACTAGTACTTTTCCCCCTGCTAAATTTCTACTGTGCCCTGAATTGATATGGACAAGTTTGTGTTACAGAAGGCAGACTTAAAACTGATGTATACAACTTGTAACTTGATATTATAAACTTTATAACATATAAAGTTCAATGCTTTTTATCCTATAAAACATACCCCACAAAGTGGATTATTTTGTTATTGTTTTATTATATCATTAAAGTAATTTTTACAAGTATATTGAAATTTTAGATTCCCTGTAAAATACCAAACACAATAATTACATATTTATACACTCTTCTAAAGACAGCTTCTGAAAGCTTTAGAACTAAGTAAGACTTACTGATGATAGGTTCTGCAAGTTAAGATCTATTCCTTACAGTGGAGGAGTCTGAATTAATGTAAAGCCAGATGCCTAGGAAGAGTGTGATGAAATGCTGTCTTCTGTATATGACATGGTTGCTGCACTCTGGAATGCAGATAAGCCATGATATCTGTATGTGACCTGTTACAGGACCAATCAAACAACATCAGACAGTATTCTAGTAGAAGCACTAAACAGATGGAGCTGAGGTGAATGTGGAGGACAGGAAGTTTGCAGCAGGTGTTGGTGTGTGTTTGGAGACTGTGAATGTTATTTGTTTGAGACAAGGGCCTTGGGTGACATATCTAAGATATAGAGAAAGAAGTTTAAAAAGATTAATGACAGTTGATCCAAATGACAATCGTGGAGGGGATATAATTCTCATCTAATCAGATGAATATGCTCACAGATAATTTGGAAAAACATCATTCAATTATTTGACCTAGAACTCATGTATTCAGAGACATTTCTATAATCTTCTATCACCAATGGCATACCCAGGAAAATAGGAAAAAGAAATCTCCCACTGATATGTATAAAAACACAGATACTGAGTGTTTTTTCTTTTTCTTTTGCAACTCTTATTTGTCCAGTACTCTAATACAAGCTGGTTTTAAGAAAACTCAGGGCTTGGAGATTCATAAAATGCACTCCCTGGATTTTCCATCATTCTGAATATTAAACAAGCTCTGTTGCTGTTTAGTTTATGTCATATAATTCTGATTCACCATGTAAAATGAAATAACTGTAATGCATTCAATGCCAAGTCAACTTCAATGATGTGAGTAGAAACTTGGAAATCTTCCAAGAAAAGTGTATCAAAAGATGGGGAAATCTCATTTTCTAGTGTTAAATAATTGTAGCCCTTAGGTTAGTTATATTGGTTCAGTAGGAATGTGTTAGTCGCCTCTTCTGGCAAAAGGCCCAAATAAACACAGAGATGGGTATTGTCATTTTTTTGGGTTAAACACTGATCAGTGTTAAATACTAGTATGTTGAGAAAATTTGTTTCTTTGAAAACCCCAGATTGGAGTTCTTCTTTGCTTCCAGTGGTCTGAGCCATAAGAAAGAGTAATGTCTACACAGTCCCCATACATGTATACAAGTACATCATGAAGAAAAAAACCATCAATGACATCAAGAAGTAAAAAATAAGCAATGAAAAAAGTGATAAATACTGCTGCAAAAGTGTCTAAAGTAGATGTATTCTTATGAGAATGTTAAGTTGAAATTCAGAGATATGACATAATTAAAGTGAAGTTACAACTGACTACGATAATAAAGAACTTATTTATGGAAAAAAATACCAAAGTATTTCAAATAATTTTTTATTTCAAATAATTGTAATATGACAAATTTTGAATATCTTATGCAACTTTAAGGGAAGGGCAAACTTTACATGTTGGTATTTCACATGTGATTACAAAAGTGTTTGTAAGATGTAGATTACTTTTGCTATTCAGCATTATGTAGCTTTGTGGTACTGCTACCATGTAGGACAGCACAGCAAAATATAACTACTTGAATTTTGAAATCAAGTTTTCATTAAAAATAAAATATATTTTTATACTTACAATGACAAAACTGTTACTCAGCTGAATCACTGAATGTACAAACATAATAAGTTGAGGGCTATGAAAGCCCACAAAAATAAAAAAAGATATGGGCCTTTGTGGGATTAATATTTGTGACATTTATTTAAAATTAATTTTGAACTGTAGTAGCTTACATAGTATCTAAATTATAAAACATTCAAGGATGGATGAATAGATGGGTGAATAGTCTCTCTAAAGATGTGCATCACTGTGATCACCTGGATAATCCAGATGACACTCTGGTGGCTTTTGTTTTAAGTATCTCAGAAGAAATGAGGAAAATATTCATACTATAAGCTTTACTGTTTGCTTCAACAGCCTTCAGGACATTTTATTGTCACCTACAGAAAGTGGAACAAAAGGTTTGTGCAGAAGGTCTGTATCATTTCAATTTCAACTAAATTTTGTCTGCTCAATTCTTCCTGAGATTTCCTATTCTACGAGTTTATAGTTTTGGTATATCAGTGGAGAAACAAATTACCAAGAGAGGATTATGGCTCTTTAATCAACATGGAGTTTTTTTCCATGTTGAAATCAGAATTGCTTTTATTATTTCATTGGTAATATTGTCATCCCTTTGGTTAGAAATCGAATATAAGAATTAGTTTGTGTCTTTTTATTCTTCTTAAATTTTCAAAATTATAACATAATCATCATAAGTCTCATAATTTCTTTCCTCACTCTAAATATTCTGTTTTACCATCCTTGTTCTTTCTGAGATTCATCGATTCTTTTTTGTTAATTGTTATATTCCAAGATACTTAAATGTGTTCAATTCATGTGCTGTTCCCTACATAATAAAAAAGTCTCACTGAAACAGAGACCATCTTAGAAAACAACAACTGACCAAAATGTAGGATCCAGAGAATCATGTGGTAACCATTACCAACTGATATATATATCACAATTCATGGGCCTATAGCTCATGGATCCTTGCAGAAGTTCAAGTGGAAAGATAACTATGAGAGGAACAGGAAGTTTTGTGTGAAATTGTGTCTCCTAGAAAAGTCATAGAGATCTAATCAAGATGGATGGCTTACAAAACCTCAACAGGAACAAGACCAATAGATGGGTTAATATGGAAGTTGGAACACTAAAGAGATTTTAATCATTAATATAGAATTGTGGTGTAAGAGGCTCCAAGGACTCAATGTGGATGACCTTATTCAAAATGCCCAACAGGGGAGATGGACCTGAACAGTCCACCTCCAGTACTTAGACAGGACTCTAAATAGAGGGATAGGGACACCAATCCACCTTCAAAATTTTGACCCAGTATAGTCCCTGTCTAAAAGAAATACAGGGACAAAAATGGAGTAGATAGTGAAGAAATGGCCAACTAGTGACTGGCACAACTTGGGATTCATCTCATGGGTGTGGACCAAACACTGACGTTATTACGGATGCTATGTTGTACTTGCAGACTAGTGCCTAGCATGGCTGTCCTCTGAGAGGCTGTACCAGGAGCTGACTGAGACAGGTGCAGATACTTAGAGACAACCATTAGACTGAGTTTGGGCAAGGATTGGATGAACTAAAGGGGTGGCAACCCCATAGAAAAAGAACAATGTCAGCTAACCTGAACCTCTGGATGCTCCAAGAGACTAAGCGACCAACCAAAGAACCTAACAGGCTTGTCTGAGTCTCCCTTGGCTTACATGTAAAAGAGGACTGCCTGCCTTGTCTTGCAACAGTGGGAGAAGATGCCCTTCAAAGATATTTGATACTCTAGAGAAGGGGAATGACCAGGAGGCACTCACTCAGAGGTGAAGCAGATAAGGGATGCATTGGAGATCTATGAGTGAGGGGGCAGGGAGATAGAACATTGTGTATGTAAATAAAATTAATAATAATAATAAATAACAAGAAGAAGAAGAAGAACAACAACAACAACAAAAACAACAACAACAACAACAGCAACAACAGTGGGTAACTTAGAAATGCTGAAAGAAGGAGAAACAGTCTTACCCAGAGAAGAAACCCCAGTGATTACTAATAGTAAATGGTCAACAGCACAGAATCTTATTTAAGCTCTTTTATTTCAGCTGCTCGTTACCATAAAAGAGTATAGTAATGAGAAAAATGATTTCCTGAATTTTCCCCTCATGGAAGATTCCATAGAGGTGCCAGAAATTCTTACAATCCTCCATAAATGCCTGCCAGAATCAGTCTTCCTGTAAAATGATCTGAACATGGAAACCTCCAAAACAATACAGAATATAGACACTGATCTTGTATTTCTACCCAACAAAATTTCATGGAAATATTTACAGATGAAGACAACACATACTTTGGACAAAAGAAATGAAGAAATCAAGTGAAAATCTACCAACTAGATTCTAATGGCAGATAGCAGCTAGACAAAACACTTTTTCTACAGTGTGACTTCATTTTATTTAACTTGAAGAATCTATCATAAGGTCAAATTATATACACAATATAAATTATACACACACGCACACACACCTCCAGGCATCTGGATTTTCTACATCTGATAAAATCTGTTCGGTGGAGTTCTTTTTTGTATTGGACAGAAGTCAATGGAAAAATCCATTACTAGTCAGAATGATGAGTAAGAAACTGAGTGCTTAGGCCTAAGTGGGACATCTGATATAATGTCCACTCTTAGTGATCAGGAACTCTCAGGAAAGAGGAGCAGAGTAAATACAAAAGCCAGAAAATGAGGAAGCATTTTGTGAATTGCTCTTTTGACATAACAAAGCCATTGCAATACTGAATTCATGGTACTAGTGGTTACCCAAAACAAGATATACACAAGATCATGGCAGCCAAAATCCATAGATGGGAATAGATAGGGAAGATAATCTGCAGGACATTCACCATTCTGAACATTTATTTGCTTAGTTGCTGGAGAAGCATAACTGTTCTTTTTAGAGGAAGTGGTAGTAGGTAGGATTCAGAGCTCCAGTAAATGACCACACATCAATGTACATATAGACAGCACTACATATACCTAGTGGGTTATATAGAGAGAGGTGAAAGGAGGGTTGAGAGGGTAGCTGTATTACAGAGATCTAGAAAGAATGGGTTAGATTAAAAATATTTTGCTGTATACATGTTTGAAATACAAACTAAAGAAAAATATTTTAAAACATGCTTTAAATTTAGGGCCAATATTGACCTTACATTAGCAGTCTTGCCCACTTACACTTTTTCATGACTATTACAAAATAAAACAAAACAAAACAAAATGCAATAAAACAAAACTAAACCAACATATCAACTTTTAATATTTGATAAATATTTTCTCCTCCTTTCTATATATCTTTGTTTTCTTTGTGTCTTTCCTAGTTTGTCCTTACTTTATCTGTTACAGAAACCTATCTGTTCCTTCTCTTTTTCACTTCCCCTTTCAGTACAATTTTTACTCTTCTGTGATTTTTTGACTTTTAATATAACATTATCATCATTTTTCTATTTCTTTTTTGTTAACTATTATTTATAGTTCCTATAGTGTTGTTTTCCATAATTTCCTCTAATATTTGAGTTGCAGTCATAAGCATTTATGCTTTCTATCTAAATATTTTGTGGGATCTTTGAACACTTCCTTAAAGTTGGCCACATTTCCATGCCATAGTCAGCCCGTGGAGGCAGATGGTTGTAGATTAGATGTTCTTCACAAAAGCCAGGCAAACATGACTCAGGATACCCATGGAAAAGCAATTTTTTTTTTTTAGATTTATGAGAATCATTAGTTACCTCTGCTTCCTTCTGCCTAAGCACTTCAAAGTTACAGAGTAGAAGGACTGATTCAGCTGAGAGATTGCCTAAAAGTCCCTGAGTGAACAGATACGATAACTATGTCCAAATATGAGAATATAAGAATGATTTGAGAGAAAAGAGTCATATGCTAATAAAGTCACTGTAAATGTAAACAGACAGATGGTGACTCTCTTTTGTCTTTTATGTGTTTTAAATAAATTCCTTTTTTGGATTAAAAAACAAATGGTTCCTTCACAAAGTAGAATTATTGACATTACTTTTCAGTTCAGGTCATTGACACAAATCAAGGAATTAAACAGAAAAGAAAGTTTCAGGTGTATTTGTTCAGATAATATAGATGGCATACCAGAATGAATAGTTGAGAGAAGATGAACAAAATTAGGCCAGAATAAAAGACCCCCAAACTGAGTTCATTTTTTTTTTGTGTAAGAATAAAAGTAAAACATCTCACATAGAGTTCTTGAAAAGACCTGAAAACCAGGTTCATGTTTCTGACAAAAATCCATATTTCATTATGTACATATGTTAGTAGATTAGTTTATATCTTTAGGTTCAGTTCAGAATGAAATACAGAAATCACAGTAACTGCTACACACAGATACTCGATTATTATAGCAAGTTAATTAACATTATGTAGACGAGCTTAGATAAGGTGACAACAAAGGAACAGAGAAGGTGACCAAAGTGTTAAAAGTATCCAATGAGCTGTATATGTACCAAGAAGCTCCATTTTCTACTATCAACATTACTAACATGTATCAAAGATAATAATAGTAGTTTACAAATCAATTAACTGCATTAAACCATTTAAAAAAAATTCTAATAAAGACAGATTAAACTGTCCCCATTTTTCTTAAGTAAGAGTATGACTTCCAATTTTGTCAAATAGTCATATATCATGGTCTGAATTCTAATTCCAGAATGTCTTTGTTTTGTTTATTCTTCTGGAGCTAAAAAGGAGGAACAAGATTAGAGATGAAGAAGCCTCCCTCTCAACTCCTTTGAGAGGATTCGTGACACCATGAGGAAAGCAACAATACCAACCAACCAGAACCTCCAGGGTCTAAACACCAGCCTGGGAGCGCTTAGGGAGGGACCCATGGCTCCAGCTATATATGCAAGGGAGCTATATATAAGTGGGAGAAGAGATCCTTGGTCCCATGAAGGCTGGACGTCGTGGGGGGGGAAATTCGAGGGCAGGGAGGGTGGGTGGGAGTACACCAACATGGAGGCAGGAGGAGGGAGGAAAGGATAGTGAGTTCCTGGGAGGGAGAGGGGGAAATGGGGTAAGGAGAGAACATCTGAAATGTAAATAAAATTTCCAAAAAAAAAAAAAAAAAAAAAAAAAAAGCCTCCCTCTCTACCAAAATCTTTGAGTAATCTTACACACACACAACAAAACGAGTTTTTTGTGGAAAAGCTACAATTTCAAATGTCAATATGTACAACTGGGGCAGTCCACACTCACCTTTGCTTCTCTGTGAAGTTTCTGTCATGACTTGTCACTGTAGATGGGTAATGCTACCCTACTGACAGTAGTTGATGACAATATTTTTAGAAATTTTGTGGCTGATGGTGAAATGTATAATGTAGAGTTGTTGGTATTAAACCTGGACATTATTGCAGTTTGCCAATAAGATATAGCATAGACAGAAAGGCAGGAACTTTCCATGTTTTTTATTTTTTATTATTTTTTCTTTTTGCTGATAATATGATAACTAATCATGGATGTATTGACTGGCGAAGCAAGTGATGATGGCTTTATCCCTCAGATACACACAGCAAGGATGATAATTGGGAGAACAGCATTTCACACATACCACCAGAGACATAAAAGTATGCAACAGATGTTGCTTGAATATTCATGTTGTAAAATGATGCTGCTAAGAAGCCATTCAGCTGTAAACATAGTAAGCTACAAAACTCACCTGTGTTTCATTATCTTACCTGAAATTCAGATCATCAGGAACTGACCTGGCCCTTGTATCCATACTAAGTCCTCTCTTAGATTAAATTTTTCAGTTTATGTACAGAGTATGCAAATGCTAAATGAAGTGACCTGTGTCATAGTCCGATGTAAATTGGTGGAGAGTGGTGGGTGCAAAAACCAGTGCTTGATTTGATTGAGCTTATTTCAGAGTCAGCACATACCAAGGTTTCCATAGGTACTGAATCCTGTATTCAAGGGGTCTCTTTAAAAAAAAAATTCCTGTTTTCTATTTATACTAGAATTTGCCAAAATCTAGTATTCCACTAAATCCCCATTGAGAACACTGCAAGAAGAACACAAAAATTCTCTCTCAAACCTGGAACTGAAACTCTGAGCTATAGAACAAAGAGGAAAAAATGAGTTTTAAGGGACCTGTGGAATATGGTGAAATTTAACTAATTCTATGCAAAGCATATATTTTTAAATTTGAGAAAATAAAAGAAAGCAATCTTTACTAGATATAAATATAAAACACAGTGAAAGGCTAAATGATCTGCTTTGATTTTTCATTTGCTGTCTCACCACAATTCTTGTCACTGAGGTGTATGTTAGGTGGATTTTTCTTATAGAAAAATAATGAATGGAAAGACCATTGTTCCTAATCAAAATTGGATCATGGAAAGCTGGCAATCAAAAAGATAACACTAAATTTATTTTTCAAATTAAAAAATTGTTCCACTGAGCTAGCTCATTCCTTTCGTATTTATGCTATTCATGATGAAAGCTGAGAGACTCTAAAAGAACCTGGATACTCATTTCTCCCTCCAAGTAGAGTTCCGAAGAAATAATCAAAGAGCATCAGAAGTATTATCTGTGTATCTTCTGTCTACTACCTTAAAATAAGTGGACACTGATGTGTAGGTGGTTGTATTTCATTTATCCAAAATGTCTGTGAATGTTAATCACATGTTTGTTTTTTTTTTTTTTTTTTCATTTAGAAATGGTAGTTAAGGATAAGAGAACTATCTTGACCTGGCATAAGGTCTGAACCATGTGAAATCTCACCCTAGAAGAAACTCTAAGTGTCCTTATTTCTGAGAGCAAAAGAAATTTAAAAGGATTGATTTAGTGTTTGAATAACTGATGGATAGATCAAGCAAAAAGATAGTAAGTTCTGAATATATGTCATTTGATGAAAAATTGCAGGGGAAAAATATCAATAATCTAACAGTGAGAATTCTAAAATGCTTCTACACCTAGAAAGAGTATCAGATATGTATTTTAAATTCAAGAGATTAACAATGATATAAAAGTTACGTACTCTCATACACTTGCATATAAATTAATACTTTAATAATAAGAAGGTATTTCCAACTTGAGTGAAATTGATTTAAACATGCGCATTTGATACCAAGATACTATTCTTTGGTAATCAATTAGTTTACAGTTCATTTCTGTACATCTGTAAATACATGATCATTTTCTACTAAGTCTTTCTATATTTTTGTTCACATTACTGAATCCACATCTACTCTTCCTACCATACTGTTATACTCACCATAGAGTTCTTTATTTTTTTCCTAGGAGGTGGTCTTAAGATAATCTACAGGTGAAAAACTTTGATATGAATATGTAACAATTCAATTCCTGTGCTTATATTTTTGACTTAGATTACAAGTATAAAACACTATTATTTTGTATAAGAAAAAACAGTTTTAATACAAAGAATGAAAATTGACACAAAACTATACCACATCAAATAAGTTAGAAACATCTTCATTCCAGATTTTTAAAATTTGACTAATGCATTATGTTAATAGCATCTACTTCTAATTAATGGTTTTGTGAAGAGGTCATGTTGATATATTTTGAGTCTAATGACGGTCTGAAAGAGAGTGAGTCAAGGAGAGGGTCACGTGGAGCTCTAATCAGATTCATCACTTGAGTTGGCACAAGCCAATTAGGAATCCTCTTCAAACACTGTCACCTCCTGGGTATGCTTTCTTATTCTGGGGTCCAGTACTAGTTCAGTACCAGGGATATGGGACAGACATTACTCTTTCCTACAGCAACTTCAGGCTGAAGAACTGCCATTATTACTGTGGTCCTTATTACAGTGTGAACCCACACTTTCCACCTATTTGGTGAAAAGACAGTCTTCTCAGGCAATTTGTTAAGAATATTTTCTTCATCTGATGTTTTCTTCTGCTCACTCTTATTTCTTACTTAGTTCACTTTGAACAACATAAACCTTTATTCTATATTTAAATCAAACTTTCCCTTTTAAATATTTTATTACATATTTTGTTTTCATTTTGTATGCATTTGCATGTATGTGCATTCTTATGTGTACCATATTTGTACAGGAATCTATTGAGGCTAGAAGAAGCATTGAATCACTTGAGTCTGAGATTTGTATGCTACCTGGGGATGCTGTGAAATGAATTGACAGCCTTTGTAAGAACACCATGTGTTGCTAACCACAGAGCAATCTTTCAAGATATATTTTCATTTATATTGAAAAGCATGGATTTCCTTTGCATTATCTAATTAATAATAGCAGAGACATTAAAAATTCAAGTAATCATCTAGTTGAAATCATTCATTTTAGACAAACCATTAGAATTGGACCTAAATAATTATGATGATGAAGATGATAATGATGATGATGATAATGATTGGTACACTAATAAAATTTTAATTCTTCATCACTACAATATCTGAAAGTATAATCCTCAGAAACATTAACATATCAACATATTTGTTGAGCATCAGTATAATAAAATTATAGGTTATTACAACACTATGTGACTTATTAAAATTATAACAGACACCTAAAATTATTAAGTTCAGTACCATGAATTTTATGTTTACAGCCCATTTTCCTTTGCAAAACTCAAGCATGTTTCAGTATATCCAAACCAGTCAGTTGATATTTCTGTTTTACACATTTCATACAAATTCATCTTACTTCTTAGTATATGATTTTATTTTTAAATTTAATTTACTTTAGTTATACAATTTAGTTTACTACAGTAGTTAGAGCTCTCGCTCTCTCTGTCTCTGTCTCTGTCTCTCTCTCTCTCTCTGTTATTCTCTCTCTCTCTGTTTATGCATGTGCCCACAGATTCTCTGTAATCAAATGACTGTCAATTGTTGCAATTCTTAAACTATTCAAGAAAAAGGATTTCGTATATTTTGATCGTTGTAAGCATAGCCATATTTTTTGATCCAGGGCTTTTTAAAGGATAAATGTTTAAATATTTTACTTTTTATTTTTTCTATCCCTTTTCTACTGAAACATCTCAATGGACTTTGCAACTTGGCAAACAAAAAACCTTTTAGCAAAATAGGTAAGACATAGGGTATAATTTGGGGCAACTTAGACTCTCACTTCTGCTTCCCTGGGTGGTTTATGTTATGACTTGTATCACTGTGGGAAGATTGTTATACTGTAGACAATAATAAGTTGCAATATCTTCAGACTCCACATTGCTGATGCTGAAGGAATAATCTCTCCCAGACCCACTGCCACTGAACCTCGATGAGATGCCTGACTGTAGTTGAGAAGTGTAACGTATGAGCAGCCTAGGAGCTTTCCCAGGTTTGTGTTGATACCAAGCTATATACTTGTTAATGTCCTGACTTGCTTGGCAAGTGATGGTGACTTTGCCTCCCATAGATGCAGATAGTAAGGATGGAGATTGTATCATCTGGATATCACACTGAGCACCTAAAATTAAAAAATAATGAATATAAATCCCTACAAAATTAACTATGTTTAAAGAGGATTTTCTGAAGGACTCTAATCATATACTGTTTTTTTAGCAAATATTCAATGTTATTTTCCTTACCATGAAGCCAGAAACAATAGGAGCACAGAACTGAATGGAAAGCCTCATTTCTAGAGCCGTCTCCTGACCAAGAATAACTGTTTTACTGGTGTATCATCAGATTATTAAATCTACTGGCAGCATAGGATATGATATCAGCACATGCAAATCCTGCGATACTGACAGGACTGAGCACAGCTGCAGGATAGGCTTATTTTAGTAACTCAACCAAAGGCACTGAAATCTGATGTCCTACATCGGACTAGCACAGGGCAGATTTTTCTTCAGTAAAGGTGCTCAACTTTGGAGGCCTAAGAATAGTCTTTAAAAACATTAATTTCATGATTTTTAAACATTTCTCCATGTTAAGTACATCATTCTATTACTATCTCTTGTATATGCTAGGGAGTTTCAGGTTTTGTATCTTCACAGAAAATTCAATGATGTCTTTTAATGATTCCAATAGATATCACTGACATCAAAATTCATTCTTGTTTATGATTATTGCTAATTCTTTCTGTATTTATTAAAATTAGAATAGATAAATATTGAGAGACATCTTTTCTAATGAATGATAAGATCATGCATCACCACTTCATTCTCTTCACTGTCTACTTTATTTTAATCTATTTATGATTCTTTGACTACCAAAGAGGAACTTCTGTTTGATTTCTTTTCAAAACAACAAAGCAGAAAAACAACACAAATACTTTAATTTTATGTGCATAGGTGCCTGCCTCTTTATGTATGTGTACACATTGTATATGTATTATCACTAGGGTGACTGGAAAAGGATGTTAAAGTTACAGATGATGAGATCTGCATGGGTTTGCTGGGAACCTAAACAGACCCTCTGCAAGAATACAAGTATTCTGAACTGCTACGTGGACTCTAGAGTCTTGATATTCTGCTTTTCCATCAGTGCCATATTAATACTCTATCATACAGAGAATATAATATATGTGTTATATACATATGTCTAATATTCCTATTATGTCTCCAATTATTGTTCCTTCTTTCTGTTTCTTCTTAATATAAACAGTTTTCTTTAGGTAATAATTTAGAAATGTTTCTCTCTAAATACAGCCCATTAATATATTCAAATCCACTATGTATCCTAAACTGTCATACATTACCAGCACCAAAACTCTCTGAAACCCCAAAGACATAGTTCTTGATGGCTGATTTATGGCAATTGGAATTATGTTGTTGAAAAGAGAAACATGTTAGGAAGAGGATATAGGAACTCTGTAAGTGGAGCGACAGATAGTGAAGATGACAGTGTGTTTATGCATGTTAGTAGAGCTGTGATGAGATTAATATGGACTTGTCCATGAGATGGTGCAAGAGGATATTTCAACAAGAGAGAATCAATTCTGTAGGAGATAGAGGTGATTCCTGACAAGGAATACCCCTATGAAGACCTATAGAGAAGATAATGGACACAAGAGAGTTATCAAAATTGAACAGGTAAATGTACATGTCCCACCCTCCCTCTTCCTGCTTCTATGAGGGTGTTCCATCCACCACTCCTGACTCACTGTCCTAGCATCCTCCTATATGGGGCATCAAGCCTCCACAAAATCAAGGGCCTCCCCTCACTAATGTCAGATAAGACCATCCTATGCAGCTGGTGCCACGAGTCCTTCCATCTCTACTTTTGGTTCTTGGTTTAGTTCTTGGGGTCTGGTTAGTTAATTTGTTGTATTCCTTAGGCTGTTGCAATCCCCTTCAGCTCCTTCAGTCTATCCCCTATCTCTTTCATTTCAGTTCCTGTGCTCAGTCCAATGGTTACTGAAAGCATCCACATCTCTATTTGTTAGGTTGAGGTAGACTCTTTAAGGAGTCAGCTATATAAAACTCCTGTCGGCAAGTACTTCTTGGCATCTGCAATAGAATTTGAGTTTGGGTGTCTACAGATGGGATAGATCCCTAGGTGGAGCACACTCTGGATGGCCTTACCTTCAGACTCTGCTTCACTCTTGGTCCCTGTATTTCTTAGACAGTAATATTTCTGGGTTAAAATTTTTTAATATGGGTGGGTGGTACCATCCCTCAAAGCGTGGGGCTGTGCCTACCCACTGAATATGTCTCTACAGGATCTCCCTCACCTTCGTTGAATATTTTGCTAAAATCCTCCTTGTCAGATCCTAGGAATCTCTTGTTTCCCTGGCATCTGGGACTTTCTAGTGGGTACCACTAGTTCTCCATCCCCCACTGCTACTCACCTCCATTCAAATTCTTGTCCCTCTGTACTTCTTCCCCTTCTCCTCCTACACTTGATCCTGTCCCCCTTTTTACCTTCCCCTTCTCTCCCTTTCCCAGGTCCTTACCTCACACTACATCCCATGATTATTTTGTTCTCCTTCTAGGTAGAATAGAAGCATCCACACTTTGGCCTTCCTTCTTGAGCTTCATATGGCCTGTGAATTGTATCATGAATATTCTGAGCATTGGGGCTAATATACATTTTTCAGTGGAACATACCATGTGTGCCCTTTTGTGATTGGGTTAATTGAAAATCTTAGTGCTTGTTCTACTTATGTTCTGTTCAGGATATTGTCTCCTGTGCCAATGCATTCAAAGGTATTCTCTATTTTTGTTTAATATGTTCATATGGCAAATATATATGTTATAATATATATATATATATATGCTTTAGATAAACAATGCTAATTCACATTAGCAAGAAATCATACTAAATCACAGACTCAAAGACATTAAGTAACCAGAATTATCTGGAGGGGATTCATGGAGCTCTCTGGGAAGGAGAAACAAAATATTTTTCATAGGTAAACTGTAATAAGGTGAAGATGGAAACAGGAGGGTTGAGAGTAGGAGGGAAGGAGCAAGAGACTGTTAGAATTGAGGGTATTTTGAGGGTGATGGGAAAACCTAGTGCAATGGAAATTCATTATGAGTGTGACCCTGGTGAAAATTCATAGTAATGGGGAAATTGTGTCCCAGAACTTGTGAGTGTTTCAACCAATGACTGGTCAAACCATGACATGTAGAAGCTATGCCTGAAACTGTCTGAAACTGCTTGAATGGCCAGGAAATGGAGGCTGGATTGCCAAGAAACCAAGGCTAAAACCAAACACAACTGTCTAAAAATATAAGAAGAAGACATTCAACAAAATCTTTTCTGATGATAATCTGGTATGCCCATAGAATGAAGCCTAGTAGTACTGTCATCAGAGAGCCGTTATCTAACATCTGATGGGATTAAATGGAGACACACACAGCTGAATATTAGGAAGAGTTCTGAATCCCCAATTAGAGAGGAAATATGGATTGTAGTAGAGGGGTCAAGGACACCACAAAATCACCCACAGAATCAACTACCCATGGCCCATAGAAGCTCACGTAGACCTGAAGGGACAGGACAGGAATACTGTATGATACTGAGCCAGGTATGTGCATTTATTTTATGGATGGTTGCTTGGTGTTTTTGTGGGACTCCTAACAGTGGGAGTGGGAATTGACTCTGACCTGTTTGCCTGCTTTGGGGACCCTTTTCTTTTTACTTGGTTGCCTCATTCAGCCTTGATATGAGGGTATGTGCTTAGCTTTATTGTAATTTGTTGTGCTACATTTGGTTGATATCCCTGGGAGGCCTCTTCTTTTCTGAAGGAAAATTAAGAAGGAATGGATCTAAGGGAGAGAGATGAGGGGAGGAAGATCTTGGAGGAGTGGAGTTCAGGAGGACCTGTATTTAAAATATAATATATGAGAAAAATATATACATTTAAAACAATATTAAAAGTTATAAAAATAGAGAAAGATTTGTAATAATGGAAAGTGAAGAAACAATGTGTTTTGTTTGTCTGTTTTCCTAATGTGGCCAGTGGGAAGACATAAGTAAATATGAGCAAGGCTCATGACATCACTCTACAGGCATAAAGAAAAGTATATTTATAGGACACTACCTGACTCAGAGAATAACCTTGCCATTTTTATTGTGGAAATGAAGTAGCTGTTTGTGAGATACAAGCCAGATTGTCTGGGTTTCCTATGAGGTATTCAATGTTTGATCTGTGGGTAGTTGTTTGGGCCTTTTGCCTGAGGTATTAGAACACTGGATGCAGATAAAAAATTAATGACTCATGCCAAGCAGAAACCCGTGTTGCAGGATATCTGATCACATTTTAAACTTAAAGATTGTGTCACATACTGGAAAAATCTGGTTTTTTGTTGCTTTACCTTTAATCCAAGAGTTTTCTGCTTGAATATTTTAAACAGGATTAAATAAAGTCAACTATGTGTGAAAAGGCAAAGCAAGAATTCTGTGACATGAAGTGACTAGAATTTTAAGAAAAAAAAAAAAAAAAACAGTATAAAATGGTGCTGGGGGACTAATAGAGAGGTTCACAGGAAGTGGAAGGGTGGATCATTGAATTTGAAGGAGATTTTTTGGACTGTGTGGAAGATGGGCATGTTTTCTGTCTTTTAGTATGTGATTTGAGTAGAAAGGCCAACTGGGTGCTTTCTCGCCTCTGAGTTAACCGGCTTTCAATCCAGCTTCTAGCTCCTGAGTTTTAATTGATAAAATCAAATAATGGGGATTTTTGTTAAAAGAAGAGACCACTAATTCTGTTTTCTGAAAGCATTGGGGGAGGGAGTGATTGGGAATGCAGTAAGCAGGCATGAAGTGAATAAGTAAAAAAAAAATTAATTAAATGAATTTAAAATAACTGTTAATTCTTTTTTTTTTTTTTTTTTTTTGTTTTTTTTTTTTTTTTTTTTTTAATTTAGAAGTTCTTGCTGGGGATTACTTTTCAATTCAAATTTCCATTGTTACTCAGATTTCTTTCTTTTTTATTTTTTACTAATTCATATTTTATTGGATATTTTATTTACATTTCAGATGTGATCCCCTTTCCCCATCCCCCCACCCAGGAACCCCCTATTCCACCCCCTCCTCCTATTTCTTCTTTTTTTTTTTTTTATTAGTAATTTTTTAAAAAAAATGTTAATCAAAGGCTTTATAAGTTTGGTAATGCTCAATAACAAGATGCCCATACAATCAGAAGTTTAACCCAATACCCAACCGAGATATACCAACTATCTTTAACTGGAGACACACGAACACATCTCCGGCACCTCCCCTCCTCCCTCTCCCTCCCCCTCCTCCCCCCTCTCCTTCCTCCCCCTCCTCTTTCTCATCTATCTCTATCTATCTATCTTCTTCTATCTATCTGTCCGTCCTCATCTCCTAGCTCCTCCTCTTCCTCCTTACTCCTCCCACCTTAGCTCTCCTACATATCACCTTTCCTGTTAAAAAAAAAGCTTTTCTCTCAAAATACAATTAGCATAACTATACCAATTTGTATCCGTAAGGCACAAGATAGACCTAATACCCAGTCCATAATTTTGCTGGCTAACCAGAACCACTGTGATTCTCCTAACTAAAAGACTTTGTTCTGAACCTGGCTTTTTTTCTTGGCTTTAGAATGAATGTCAGCTGAAAAACCATCCTCTCAAGTCTTTTCTCTCAAAGTAAATAGGCGGGATTGGCTATAAGACAGTAAGTCTTCAACCCTGTCAGAAATCCAGAATGACTGAATTAACTGAGATTTGGGAAGTACAAAGCATAGCTTCTAAAGCTTAGCAATTTATAGAGACTGCTGAACACCTGGACAGTCCCTATACTACAAAACGTTGAAGCATCTGATCTTCAGCCTTCTGGCCCAGGATCATCTGACAGACCTAGTATGCAGAATTATTAAGGGCTGATTACTCTGTCTTGGCAGATACAATCAGTTGACTATTCCACAAGTGTGTCCTTTTCTGGACAATAATTGGTCTATAGATGAAAAAGGCAATTCTTGCCTAGTGGCTGTCTCACCACGACTGGAGTAACTCCAAAGATGCTCAATTTCTTCTTAGAATTCAAGACAGGAAGCTGTCAGGAGCAGATAGGTCTCTAATCAAAATGAACTTTAATACAGAAATGTTTGTAATGTCAATTCTATGGACTTCTGATGTTTTGAAAACCAACTTTCCATGTAAGGCAGTCTGGACTGTTGTTTGTTAACTACTCTCAGCTATTTCTAAATAAAATATAGAAAATACTATAACAAGAAACTCAGAACCATGAATTTGCTATAGGCCCTTAACTCACAGGCTAACCATCTCAAATCAGTTAAAAAAGTTAAAGAAGGCTGGGTCTAAGCCTTGTATTCCTAAATGTGTTATATAGCACATTGCCTATGAGAGTAACAATATTAATCTCAATTCTATATCAATAACAAACTCGTACAATGAAAATCTTAAATTTGAAGTCAAAGTAAATTTTGTACCATTTAAGAAATTATAACTTCAGCTTATCTGTATAATTGTTATTAAGCTGAAGTTATAATTTCTTAAATGGTACAAATACTCATATTTTTATTTCACAGCTTCTAACCTCACTTTCTCTTCCTTTACTGTTGGAATTATGTGATTTTCCATTTTCCTACTCAACTCCAGTTGTTCTATTGTACTCTTATTTCTGATACCTTGACCTTTCCTCTCTTTTCTGTCCTGCTCCAGATGTTGGTGGCAAATAAAATATATATGTATATATATATGTAATATGTATATATGTATATATGTCGTGAATGGAGTTTGATGCCATCTGTCTTAGTTTCAGTGACTATTGCTTCAATGAAACCCCATAACCAAATCAACTTGGAGAAAAAAGTGTTTATTTGTCTTACACCTCAATATCACTGTTCAACATCAAAGGAAGATGAATAGGGCAGAAATCTGGAGGCAGGTGCTGATGCAAAGGAGTGCTGCTTACTGGCTTGCTTCTCATGGCATAGTTAACCAACTTTCATATAGAACCCAGGACCAGGCAAAAGATGGCACCACCCACAATGGGTTTAATCATCCGCATCAATCACTAATTTAAAAAAAATGCCTTATAGCTCAGTGTTATTAAGGTATTTTCTCAATTGAGATTTCCCCATTTCAGACAACTCTATCTTTTTTCAATTTAACATAAATCTAGCAAGAGTAGAACCAAAGGAGAAATCAGTGTTGCTCTTAAGCCACATGGAGGAAGCCAGGACACTTGGTCTCTTTTTATTTACCTCCTATTCTCATCCTCACTCTGAGATGATGATCTCATGGAATTTTGAACATTATTAATTGCTTTTTTATTTTATTCATTCACATTCTATTAATCAAGACCTTTATTATCTCACAATCCTAAGATTCTGTTTTATTTCAATACTCATCTTTCAAATTCTGCAGATGTCCAATCTTCATCATGTACTTTGAAATTTTGAGAGTCCTCTGAAATATGGTAAGTATTTTTGTTGTAAGTGGACAAAGATCTTATCCAAAACATAAAAAAATAAATAAATACTGCCCTTAGGACACTCCTGTGTATTCCTTTCCATAGTGTAGAAAGTTCAGTGATAAGTGAAGTTAGAAAGGGTGAGAGACAGAAGCAATCATAATATTAAATATTTTTGTGCTACATGCATACTCAAATGTACCAGCCACAAAGCAACCCAAAATAACTGATTTTTTTTAAAAAATAACTTTAGCTATCACAGGTCAATCTCAAACTATGTTATGTGGCTATAATTCATGATTTCAATTATTCATTTTACAGTACAGTCTTCCCTTTATTTCCATCTTGAAAGGAATTTTTTCCTTCTCCAGTTACTTATTTTGTAATGCCACTGTCAATACAGACAGTTGGTACCTTAAGTTAAGCAAAGCACACATAATCACCCAATTGTAAAGCCTTAGTTCTAAATTAATTTTCATTCTTCAGCTTTTTGCTTCATACAAACTCTGAGAATTGGCAATAATGATCTCCTAACAAGAAAAACATGATGCAGCTGGGATGCCTAAGCAGAGAGGTTTCTGTTCAGGGATGTATCACCGTGAGAGGATGTTCTAGACTTGCTGACAAAAATAAATACCCATATCCTCAGCCTCCACTCTACTGATGCTCAGTGTGAAATCTGTTGCTGATCCACTGCCACTGAATCTATCAGGGACTCCAGAGGCACGGGTAGATGTGAGGTAGATTAGAAGCTGAGGAGACTGGCCTGGCCTCTGCCTATACCAATTCAAATAATTTTTGCCATCACTATACAGGAGACTCTTACTAGACTTGCAGGAGAGGGAAACTGACTCTCCTGGAATGACAGGCATGGAGTGTGCAGCCTGGGTCATCACAATATCCCCAAGGACTCCTGAAATAAGACAAATAAAAGATTATGAACAAATATAATGATAATTTAAATTGTTTTTTTTCTTTCTTTCACTATTTCTCTAAATGATGCTCATGAAATATCAACGTAGAGAGAATATGGAAGCTCTTTGTCCACTTCAGTACTTGTCAGAGATGCCACAAGCAAACTGAATTTCCTCCCCTTACCCTGTAACCCTCACATGCACATTCTTGGACATAAATAGTCAGCACATGCATCTGCATCTGCATCTGCATCTGCAGTTCCAGAAATTCCCATCCTTCCACATCCTCCGTTTTTCATATTCATTTCTCTCCTTACCAGGGATCCAGAGCACAAGCAACCCCAGGAATTGAGCAAGGCACCTCATTCTAAGAACTTGTATGAAGAGTTGAGCATAGTCAAAGTTAGAAAGAGGAGTTATCTTTTATCTTGGACTTGTAAGGAGAGAGGCACCCTAGGGGGCAATATGCAAATCCTCTAGTTATTACAGCTGTGTGTTGAGAGTCCCATGTGACTTCCCTTAAGGGTAAAGTGACATAAAGTGCTTCCTGTTGGTATTAAGCAGATACAGTCTGTGGTTCCTATAATAGAGACATACATAGATGGATTCAAATGGAAAAGGCTGGATCTGCCTGAATAGAGACATGTATTGTCTACAAGACCATGCTATGTTGAAGTAGCAATGCAGACCTAAGTTGCCTGCATGTGTGTACTATCCTCAGAGTTTTGTAGAAGAATAGGCAGTCTGATTGGTTTCCTCCAAGCTATTGTAGGGTAGAACTTAGCTTCTTCTCTACGAATATTAATATTCAAGAATTTAACTTATCCATATCAGGGATTAACACAAATTTAAGTAGAGTCTCATGAGAATTAGGACACTAAATTCTGTAAGGACAATCATGACAAAAGAAAATGGCCCGTGGAAACTAAGATTCACTACACTAGAAATAATTTCATCAAATTTATTTTACATGGGTTTTGAAGAGGTCTGTCCAAGACAATTTCTTTCATTGTAACAAATCTACTTCTTTCAGGATCATGAGATTTAAATTCCTCTCAGTGTAAACTTCAGTCTCTCACTTGGATTGTTTGTGAAACAGACACAACTAATAAGCACAGTTTAACAATTTTTTCATTGCATTTTAATAGTAAGAATAAAATCCATTGATTTAATCTAACACTTCATTTTTGCCCTTGATTTGAATTTTTTCTATCGTGATTAAAATAGGTGTTAAAGGAAAGGGGGATGTTTCAGAGCTGTGTTGAAGGACTACTCTCAGACTGTACAGGTTTGGATGTGGAGTACAAGTAATTTCACTGAGAAACCCACAGATTAAACACCATGAAATATAAAGTGGAGACTTGAATTATAAGAAAAATTTGCACTGACATTTGTAATCATTTAATTAAAATTTTATGTAAAATACTATTTTCTAAAAATATTGTTTCAAATGCTTGAACTAAGTCAATATAGTAAAATGAGATCTCCATTAATCTTTATGAGATATTAAAAAGCAGTTTTAAGTCAGTAACTCTAATCTAACTCAGGAAAGTTTCTGATTACCACTTTCGCTGAAATACATAGTGAATTCTACAATATATTAAAAATGACTCATAGTCAAACATAATGAATGTGCATTTTCTTGTATTGTATTTATACAGAGAACAGCATAGTCCATATTTTGAATAATTATTTTTTGCTTATTGAAGAATGACCTCTGATGTGTCCAGGACAATAAACTTATCCTGAGTCACATGAACTAATAGTACAATGGATATTAAAATTTGACAGTGTGAGAATAAATCCTGTAAAATTCAAACGGGAAAGAAGATTTTCTATAATGTGTCTCTAAATTTGACCATGGTTAAGTGTGAAGATGGACTAAGACAGGAACCTGCAATACAACATTTTTTTTTTTTTACATTTCTGTATGCTGCTTATTTAGGGAATATCCAATTGTCAGGCTGCAAAAATTTATGTGACTTGGACATTTATAATTTATGTTTCTTAGACAGGTGCATGACATCAAATAGAATCACATATTCTATAGACTGTCCTATAGTTCTGTCAACTCATAACTTTCTAAAGCAGTATAGCAAAAGATATAACTCAAGACACATTGAAACTTATTCATGCCTTAGAGTACAGTGGATATTCTTTCTTAAGTGAGTGCATGTCCTAGAAGACAATTAAAGTAAAATTGATGCTTTGCAGATATTCTCTAGGTTCATGTTGGCAGGAGAAGAATCTTAATTTAAGGGTATATAGAATCTAATAACTGATTTATTCTAAAATGCTTCCTAGAATGGAGGTTACCCCTGATGCTGCTGCAGTTTATTTTGAACACTGATATCACTACCTTGTTCTAAACTGTAGACAGTTTCACTTTATTCTTACAAAATGACATATGTTCTTCATGAATCATGAAGAGCACCATGCAACCTATTGCTCTATATGTAGCTGTGTGTGTTGTTTTTTGTTTTATTTTGTGGTTTTTTTTTATATGAAGGAATCCTATGGCACAGTAATTTTACTACTGGATACAGCAAATTTCAATGCAAGTACTTGGCCATGTTGTATTGTTTGGGAATATTATGACTGTTATAATAATGCATATTGTCTTCTCTAGGAAATGTCTATTAACGTAAATTACACAATGACTGTAAATGAAGGTCAAGAGGCTTTGGTTTGCAAGCCTTTGAATAGGTGTATACTCATCAATAACAACACCAGTGAGGACAGAGCTGAACAATAACTCCATCTTCCTACTTTTAGGAAGAAATGTTGAAAATGCCACACACATGTCCACGTACCCTTAAAATCTTCAATAAAACGATTAATTACAAAACATAAACAAACAGAACTATTGGAATAGAAATTGTGCCAGAAAAAATGTCTATCAAGGAGAATTAAATACTATGATATAAAGTTGGAATGCTATTATATAACAATAGACAACAGGAAGTTACAATGAAGTTTTAGATGGCTACAATGTCAATACCCTGAACATAAGTACTCAGAAGGACATTCAATTGCTCTTATGTTTTATAATACGTTTAAGATTCAAAGCAAACCTCCAACAAACCATTTTAAAATTGGCAGAGTGGAAAAGGGCTGTAAAGGACCTTGCTTCTTGTAGCCTCCTGCAGAGTAGAGAGCGGTTCTTTTCATTCTGCTCCAAGAAAAATAGCACAATGCATTAGGTACCAGACAACTGCTATCTATGCCAGCAATCCTTTTTTAAGTTGTTACACATCCTTCTCCCACCACAGGGTATGTAGTAGCTTTTCATATGCAAGCAGAAGTATTAGCTTATTGACCTGGAACTCCACTTTGTCTCTGACATGCTCATACACCCAATGCACTTAGCAGCATGAGAACCTTTCTGAATTCTTCTATGTGAATATACCCCACAGTGAAAAGTGGAACAAACAACCTGCTAGCAACTGGATGGAATTGACTGCATAGTTAGTTCTAAACAGTGGGATGTATTTCTTCTCCCTTTAAAGACCTCCAAATTGGGCAGATTCTATGCAGTACTACTCTGATTGTGTCAGAGTTTGCCATCTTTTTGGTTTGGAGTGCAGGGATAATAAAGGAATCTGTGTCTTGGAACCAATAAATCTTTTAATTTATTTTCTTGTATTGTGGTCACTGACATACATAAACAATTACTTTACCTCTGTTGGTTGAGATTCCCTGTTCTTATAGTCAACATCAGTACAGAGCTTAGTAACTAAGAAATAGAATCTTGTTGCTCTAAATTGTTAAAATACATTTTTCCCAATAGTTTTGTGCTTATATATTAGCTGGAATTACAAATAGAGTGTTGGAGAAAATCATTATCTGGTAAGTTTGAAACAAATCAGAAGATGAAAGAAATTTTAAAATTTAAAAATTTCAGGTGACAATTTTAGATTAAATAATTGCAAAATTTTGATCTGTGTGTTCCAAGACTTCACCGTTTTCAGCATTCAGCTATGGTCTAAAGCCTAAGAATGGATTAAAAGGACAAAGTTTCTCTGCAAAAAAAAAAAAGAATGTATTTTGCATAAATAGAAAACAAAAGGGAGCTACTATATAAACATTTATATTTGCTTACATGCAGTTTAAAACTGAAAAGGAGACCAATAAGGCCTTTACTTAACAGTAAAAGAGAGGATTTAACCAGAACACATTTTTCAATTACTTTGCTGTGATGCTGAATTTGCCTTTCTTTGTTTCTTTTTTTTTCTGTCTCTCTCAAACACAACAACAACCTGCCAAACACACTCATACACTCAAACACACATACACACACACAGAGAGACAGAGAGAGAAACAGAGAGAGACAGAAATGCAGAGAGACAGATACAGAGACAGAGACAGAGAGAGAGAGAAATCTAAATATTCTAAGATACTCCTGGAAAATAGAAACTGACATTTTACATGTGAACAGAACACAATTGTCAGGAATCCAGATTATTACCAGTCCCTGAAGCTGAATATAAACTGGAAAGAACCCAGATGTCCTTCAACATAGGAATGGATACAGAAATTTGGTATATTTACATGATGGAATATTACTCAGCTATCAAAAACAATGAATTCATGAAATTCTTAGGCAAATGGATGGAACTAGAAAATATCATCCTGAGTGAGGTAACCCAATTGCAAAATAACACACATGTTATTCACTCACTGATAATTGGATATTAGCCCAGAAGCTTGCAATACCCAATAAGCAACTCACAGACCACATGAAGCTCATGAAGAAGGAAGACCAAAGTGTGGGTGCCTCGGTCCCTCTTAGAACGAATAACAAAATACTCAAGGGAGCAAATATGGAGACAAAGAGTTGGACAGAAACTGAAGGAGTGGCCATCTGGAGACTGTTCCACCTGGGTATCCATCTCATGTGCAGTCACCAAATGTACACACTGATGTGGATGTCAGGAAGTGCATGCTGACAGAAGACTGATATAGCTGTCTTCTTAGAGGTCTGACAGAGTCTGACATATTCAGAGGCAGATGCTCACAGCTAACCATTGAACTGATCATGGGGTTGCCAATGAGGAGTTAGAGAGAAGACTGAAGAAGCTGAAAGGGTTTGTAGCCCCATGGGGAGAGCAACAGTACCAACCAACCAGAGCTCCCAGGGTCTAAACCACCAGCCTGGGAGCACATAGGGAGGGACCCATGACTCCAGCTGTATAGGTAGGGGAGGTTGGCCTTGTCAGGCATAGGTAGGAGAAGACATCCTTGGTCCTATGAAGGCTGGATGCACAGTGTGGGGAATTCGAGGGTGGGGAGGTTGGAGTGGGGGGTGGGGGGTGGTACATCCTCATAGAAGCAGGAGGAGGGGGCTAGAATAGGGTGTTACTGGGTACCTGGGTGATGGGGCACGGGTTAAGGGGATAACATCTGAAATATAAATAAAATAGCCAATAAAAAGATTTCTTTTGAGTAAGGAGAGGAAGAGGAGGAGTAAGGAGAGGAGAAGGAGAGGAGGAGCTAGAAGATGAGAGAGAGAGAGAGAGAGAGAGAGAGGAGAGAGAGAGAGAGAGAGAGAGAAAGGGGTGGTGGGGTGGGAACATGGAGGCAGATGTTCGAGTGTCTCCACTAGTCAAAGATAGTTGGTATATCTAGGTTGGGTATTGGGTTACACTTCTGATTATATGGGCATCATGTTATTGAGCATAACCAAACTTATAAATGTCGCGTCCGCCTTGGCCAGCAAGTAAGACGCGACACGGTCGGATCCTTCTCAGTCAGCTTTATTCCAGGAACGGCTCTTGACTTAGGGACGGGGAACTGGACGAGGGACTAGGATAGGGATGTATGGCCGGGACCGGACCGGGAAGGCCCGGGAAGGGAAGGCAAGGGAAGGGCAGGGAAGGAAGGGAAGGGAAGCGAAGCGAAGGGCCAAAATGCGAAGGCCAAAAAGGCCGCAGCAGCAGAAGCGAGCTGCTTATCTAGCTGCCCTAGGCGCGCTGGGTGATGTGTCCTCTCAGGATAGGTTAAGCTGCCAATACCTCATTAGCATAAGCCCGCTCAGGAGGGGCACGAGGCCGACGCATGCTCAAAGGACTTGTTTACTAGTTTCTGAGCTGGCCACTCTGGAAGCCAGCTGCTTACATTGTAAACAGGGCTGCCTACATATAAAGCCTTTGATTAACATTTTTAAGAAAAAGGATGAGGAGGAAGGGTGGTGAAATACATGTGACAGGAAATCAGATGAGGAAACTAGCTGAAGGAAGAATGGGAAAGGGGAGAGGGAAACAAATCAGAACTCTAATGACACATGTATGAAGAAGCTGTAATAAAACCTAGTACTTTGTATGTTAACTTAAAATACTAATAAAGAAAAAAAAAAAGTAAGAAGAAGGAGGGAGGATAGGATGGGGTTTCTGGGGGAGGGATGGGGAAGGGAATGACATCTGAAATATAAATAAATATCCAATCAAAAAAGAAAACTTTGCAACATATGTCCAGGGAGGCCTATGTCCAGCCCATGGAGCTAGAGCCTGTATATGGGGTATGGTCTTCTAGCTGGGTGCCTCATCTGGCCTCAATGGTAGAGGAAGCACCTAGCCTCTCAGAGACTTAAAGTGGCAGGGTGGGGGATACAGGAAGAGGGGGTACTCAGAAAAGAAGAGATGGGGAAGGATTGTGGGAGGGGGTGACTGGGATGGGTTATAAAGTGAATAAGCAAAAAAATAAAATAAAATAAAATAAAAAATAAAAAAAAGAAAAGAAAAGAAAAATTAAAAAAATATTCTTTTAAAGGCAAGTCTCACTGCATAACTCTGGCTGGCATGGAACTTGCTGGGTACATAAGGTTGGCCATGTATTCACAGAAATCTGCCTGCCTCTGTGTCCTAGGTACAAACATTAAACATGCATGATAACATGCCTGACCTAGGTGAAGTGTTCTTTATGAGATTAAGTGAAAGACTGCTTGATGAACAATATATTAATCTTTTAAATAAAGACATGGGTATATTGGAAAAAAAGGAAGGGAAACTGATTTACTTTCTCTCTCCCTCGCAAGTGGACATGGGCAGGGGGAAGAGGGGAACCTGATCTGATATTGGGTGAGGGAAAAAGACGAAGTCCTGAGGACCAGAAGAAAGAATGTAAACGGGAAGCCTAGAGAGGTAGGAGGATGGGTGACACTCCAGAATGCACCAGATGCCTGGTACATAAGAGACTCTCAAGACTCAAAGGGAGGGACCTTAGATGAAATGCCTGACAGTAGGGAGAGGAAACGTCTAGAGCTCACCTCCAGCAGGATTACTGGGCTTCAAGTGAGTGAGCAGGTTGCCATCCCACAGTCAAAACTCTGATCCATAGTTGTTCCTGTCTGGAAGAACTGCAGGGATGGAAATGGAGAGGAGACTGAGGAAAAGAAGGTCCAGTGACAAGCCCAAAGTGAGATCCAGCTCAAAGGGAGGTTCTAAGGCATGAAAATATTCATGATGCTATGGAGCATCATAAAAAGAAACCTCTCGCTCCATCCATTTGCCTAAGAATTTCATGAGCTCATTATTTTTAATAGCTGAGTAGTACTCCATTGTGTAAATGTACCACATTTTCTGTATCCATTCTTCTGTTGAAGGACATCTGGGTTCTTTCCAGCTTCTGGCTATTATAAATAAAGCTGCTATAAACATAGTGGAGCATGTGGCTCTGTTGCATGTTGAAATATCTTCTGGGTATATACCCAGGAGGGGTATAGCTGGTCCTCAGGTAACACTATGTTCAATTTTCTGAGGTATCGCCAGACTGCTAGAAAATATCATCCTGAGTGAGATGACCCAATCACAAAACAACACACATGGTATGCACTGAGAAACGGATATTAGCCCCAAAACACACAATACCTAAGATGCAACACATAAACCTCATGAAACTCAAGAAGAAGAAGGAAGACCAAAGTGAGGGTGCTTTTGTCCTTTTTAGAATGAGTATCAAAAGATTCAACCAGAGCTCCCAGGATCTAAACCTCCAGCCTGAGAACAGACAGGGCAAGCTGTCCTCTGAGAGGCTCTAACCAGCAGCTGACTCAGACAGATACAGACATCCAGAGCCAAACAGTGGATGGAGCTTGAGGACTCTTAAAGAAGAATAGGCGGAAGAATTGTGGGCCCTAAGGAGATAGGAACTGCACAGGAAGATCAACAGAGTAAACCAACCTGAACCCTTGGAGCTCTCAGAGACTGAATCACCAACCGTGGAGCATACCTAGTCTACACAGATCTACCTCCATGGGCTGGACCTAGGCCTCCCTGCACATATGTAGTAAATGTGCAGCTTGGTTTTCATGTAGGTCTCAAACATCTGGAGTGGGGGCTATCCCAAAACATGCAGCCTGTATATGGAGTATGGTCTTCTAGCTGGGTGCCTCATCTGGACTCAATGGGAGAGGAAGCACCTAGCCTCTCAGAGACTTAAAGTTGCAGGGTGGGGGATGCAGGAGGAGGGGGTACTCAGAAAAGAAGAGAAGGGGAAGGATTGTGGGAGGGGGTGACTGGGATGGGTTATAAAGTGAATACGCAAAAAAATTAAATTTAAAAAGGAAAAAAAAACATAGAAACCTCTCATGACTGCCCTTCTGGAAGACCCAACAAGCACCTGAAAGAGTCAGATTCAGATATTTGCAGCCAACCACTAGACAGAAGCTGCTGAGGACTGTGGTTGAATTAAGGAAAGCCTGGAAGAAGCTGAGGAGGAGAACAACCATGTAGGAGGACCAGCAGTCTCAGTTAACCTGGACCGTCGAGATCTCTCAAACACTGGACCACCAACCTGGCAGCATATACCAGCTGATACAAGGCTCCCAATACATATACAAGAGGGGACTGCCAGATCTGGGTTCAGTCAGAGATGTCCCTAAAGCTCAAGAGACTAGATGCTCTTTAGAGTTTAGCAGTCTGGTTTGGTGTGGGCTGGTAGTGGGTAAGGACATTCTTGTAGAGACAGGAGTTTTGGGAGGCAATATGGGACGTGGAACAGTTGGAGGATGGACAAGAGGGAATAAAATCTGAAGTGTAAATAAATAAATAAATAAATGATTAAAAATAAAATAAAGTCAAATTTCCAAAAGAAGTAGAAGAGAATAACAAAAAGAGTAAGAGAAGAAGAAGAAGAAGAAGAAGAAGAAGAAGAAGAAGAAGAAGAAGAAGAAGAAGAAGAAGAAGAAGAAGAAGAGAGAGGGAGAGGGAGAGGGAGAGGGAGAGGGAGAAGGAGAAGGAGAAGAGAAACTGTGCAAGTGGTCTTATCATTTTAATAAGCACTATATTGTTGATACACATGAAGGATAAATGATTTAAACAAATGTCACTCACTGTGAGCTGAAAATCTGATCTTGTCTATTCTTGTTAACTTCACCAAGATCTGGGAGACTAATCATGCCAAATGCTGACACAGGACTGTCGTTTCTTATAGCTGAATAAATTGGTCTCCATAGTAGCACAAAGTAAACATAATGCTAGGAAAGGATATCTTATATTGTTTATCACAAGGACATGAAATTGACAAGTAAAACTGATAGTACAACTAAACTGAACTTTGCAAAGTGATGAACTTTGCTAGGTAATGGACAGGTAGATTTTGTTTGGTGGGGAATAGCTCATGTTCAACAAATGTCTTCTATTGGAATCATCATTTCATAAACAGGAAACACTAGATAGCCCTTATTGCAACTTATTGAACTCATCCACTCTTACCATATCATACATCTCAGCAATTAGAAGAAATGGTTTCTTTTTATATGTGAAGAATTTCATTAGTGGTCCTCGCTCACCTTGGCTCTTGATAATACCTATTAATTTCATATTCTTTGTAAATTTCTATTATTAATTAATGAATAATATACTTATGATGTACATCTACATAATAATGTGCTTCTAATAACAGTATTTGACTTCCATATAGGTATTGTGTTTCATTTTTATATATATTCATGAAAATCCTGAAAAATAATGAAATTTTCAAAGTAAAATCATATTTGGATATGTTAATTTATTATTTACAGTGTTAATTCAATAAAAATTATAAAATGCCATATTGAGATATATGGTATGATATATGGTAAAATACTGAAGTATTATCTCCCAAATAGGAAGGAAAGTATTATAATATATTATGTTTTCAGGCAAAGAGAAATATTTATTAAAAAATTTGGACCCAACTCATAGAGGTTTTAAAATAAAATAGGAAAGAATTGGTTATTATATATATATTTAATTTATAAGAGAGCAAATAAAATACATCCAAATATTTAAATTGGGCAATGTAATTATGATGTATAACATATTCATGTACATAAAATATTTTCTATAACTGAAAGAGAAACTTTGTATATTCTGGGTTATTCTCCCATCTACAAGTTTTTCTGTGCCATTACCCCTTAATGTCATTGTTCCTGAGTTCATTTTTTCTTTCATTTTGACAATTTTTATTACTTTTAATTTTTATAGTACAGACATTGCCCCCCATCCCAGTCTGTTCTCCCAAAGTTCCTCATACTTTTCCTCTTCCCCTCTGTCTCAAAGAAGATGCCCACTCCTGCCAGGCAGTCCCACTCCCTGTAGCCTCAAGTCTTTCCATGTATAGGCACTGCTTCCACTGACACTACATCAGGCAGTCCTCTGCTGTATAGGTTTAGAGGACCTTATACCAGCTCAAGTATGCTGCCTGGTTTGTATCTTAGTGTCTGAGGATTATCTAGAATTCTGAGTGGGCCCTCTGAACCTAGTATGTTACATTGATTTTTATATGTTACATCATATTATCTAAAAAACTCAATTCTAATTCAACGTAAATCTGGAAAGGACAATCATCAGGTTTAAGTTTTGAATAAGTAGAATTTCACTTAGGACATTAACACATTTGTGAAATGAGGATAATATCTTGATTAGTTCTAGACTTGTAAAATTCTGTAATCACTTCTCACAATACAAAATGTTGTGACTGTAGAGCAAGACTATGTGATCATCATATGCCCTACATGAACAGACTGCACATATGAAAAGTACCATCCCAGACATCTTTTAATTAGACAACATTAAGAGGCACAGTAACATCACTATGTAGGGATGTAGTTGATACATCTAGTTATGTAGACAAATAGCAGATAGATTTATGTTTTGAACTGTGAGTGATAATCATAAGCTTATAATCACTTACTGCTTGATAGGATCTACTTCAAAGATGATTTCTATATCAGAGGTATATAATATCCAACCACTAAACAGAAGTCATATATGGTCATTGAGCAAGTGCAACAGATGTGTTTAGCTCATAATATCAGTTCAAATTCACACACTCAGATGTAGCTAATACTTACCATGAAATGCTACATCATTTAACTCTAATAACCAGGACAGCAAGGCATTGTAGCAGAGTGTCGCCAGCAACAATTAGAATCACAGGGATCTTTAGGCTCCATCACATACAGGTCCACTGTCAATCAGTTGTGAGGATGTGCTGTTTCTACCAATGGGAATTTTATAAAACTCCATTCCAGGTTTTCGTGTTTCTGGTTAGACCTCCATAGGTTGATTCTGCCAATGACTTTTGCATATTATATTGATCCTTCAGGTGATAGAATATTGCAGCAAGAAAAAGTCTAAGCTCTTACTGAGCTGGGGATCACTTTCCTAATACAAATGTCTCCACAATGTGTCAGAATAAACTGTATAGCACCATGTCTTCTACTATCAAAGTTTGTCATCATCTCATAGAATTAATGTTGTGTTTGTATTTTCATTTTTCTTAGGATAATTTATAACACACCTTATGATTTTTTCCCTCGATATAATTTAATAAAATTCTGAGCATTTTTCCTTCATATTTTGTTGCACTTTTCATGTCTCTTTATTCCATTGATTTTTAATTCCATTCTCATTACAGAAGATAGAGTAAGGCTTAAATTCCAAATTAATTACAGTGCACACATTGATATCTGAATTTGATCTCCAAAACTCATGTTAAAAATAACAACAAAGGAATGATGATTAGAGTCTCAGAAATGGGAAGAGAGAGAGTAGTGGAATTATGGGGATTCCCCAGCCAACCTAACCTACTCAGTATACTATAGCCCATAGGGAGAACTTTCCTCAAAATAACTTAATAAGGAAAACCAAAGTTGTGTGGAATGTGAGTAGTACCAGTTAAGATGAACCTTTGCCCATCATATGTGAGAGTGTATGTTCATGCATTCTACATGAAAGAAGATGACATAAATGCTTGCTGTCTTTTACAGTTTGCTATTATTTTTTTTCTGGACAATGTCCTATGTGCTTATGAGGAATAGTCATACTCTGATCTCTCAGGATAATATTTTATAAAATTCTGTTAGGTCTAAAATGGTCTTCAATGATAAATAAGGAATGTTTTCATATTTTATTATTGATCTCTCTGGGAATGCCCATGAAATCAATTCTGAAAACTTGTATATTCCTTTCTATTTTGTGCTTAGTTCTACCAATCGCTCCTTCTCATACTTTAGACAGCTAATGTTTGGCTCATTTATCCCCTCAATTATTCTATTTTCATGGTAAATTATATTTTGTGTTTGGAATTTTTGTATCCTGTAAAAGGTTTGTTATTATTAGTTAATTTTCTGTTTTACATTTTTCTTCATTTCTACAAACAGGGTTTTAATTATAGCCTAGTCCTGGGAACTCAATCTCATTCAAGTTGACCTCAAAATTACAGCTTTCCAAATGCTTGTTTCTCTGAATATTAATGGTCCTATAACCTACCCCAGAAACACACTTTTGTATACCTGCCTCAAAGAGTATGATTTCTTTCACTTGGATATTATATAATTTATAAAATAATAAGTTGTTTTTTCAGTTTTTGCTATTTTCTTTTCCTAAACTCATTTCTAAACTTCTAGGATTTATTTGTTTGCTTGTTTGTTTGTTTGCTTGCTTTTTTGTTTTAAAAATGTGGTTTTGGTCATTGCTTATAGCAATAACTTAATGCCAAAAGACTCTCTCTTGAGTTTCTTAAGTAATGTGTACATATGATAACTGCTTTCCAATTAATTTCATGACAATTGTCATTCAACTTGGAAGTGAAATATAATTTAACATAGAAATCTTATTTTCTTTTATTTTGCTTTCTAATGTATTCTTGTCACGTTCTAGGTTATAATGGTCTGATGAAAACTTATTCACTGTCTTGATTTAGTTTCAAGATAGTAGTCTTTCAATGTAAAGGGTATTGAGAAGATAGAGTCCTCACTTTTGAAAACCTTTTTTAGTGATTCAATTTTAGTTTCAGATCAAACACTCCAGTCCCACTCATCTTTCTACTATCTGTTCTTGCAAACTCATCCAAAAATAAAATTAAAAACAACAAAAACAAAATAAAATGTCTTGCTGAGGAAGCAATACTATGTCACAGTGAATCCCACAGTATACACTTTCATCCACTTATCTTTACTTCAAAAAGTTCATTTTAATGAATAATTAAATGGTCTGGTTAATGGTCTCTGTTTTATGCTACACTAGTAATACTGAATCCCCACCAGGACTCCTGTAGCTTATCCTCTTGTTGCCCTAGGCTGTGGAGATCCTACAGCTTTTGAGCTGCAGGACTGGACCATTTACAATCTCCAACAGTTTATACATGTGGTAAGTTTTGGGGTATGCAAACTTACAGATCTGGGCTGCATGGAGCTGAGTTGGGCAGACCACCAACTCTTCTGCACCCAAACCACAAGAGCAAGCCCTGTATAACTGCCCCATCTAGCTCACACACAGCTAGTAGCCCACAGAGAGCAGGGTAAGCTCTCCAGTTCTCACAGCCTTGAGGCTGGCCTACTAATATCTTCAATATAAGGGTCAGTTTTGCTGTGCTTCACAGGTGAAGCACATCACTTGGGCTGGAGCTGCTGAGAGACAAGGCCAGGTCTCCAGAGCACTGAACCCAATGAAATGTGTCTCCAGCTCTGCACAGCCCTTGGGCGTCTACATGGTCACAGGCAGCATCCAAGATGAGGGATGGCTGCTTAGTCTTTAGTAATAATGTGAGCCAAGGATATGTTACAGCATGACCATGAACACAAGTGTGTCACCCAGCAACTCCAAGGGCTGGGACTTAAACACGGTTTCAGGATGTAGAGCTGGCTACTCACAACCACCCATTCCTCTCCACACATCTACAGTAGCACCTCAAACTCTTTCACTTCTCTTTCTATCCCATCTATCCACTACATACTTGAACACCTACTGTAGGTGGGTCCTGAGATCCTCAGCCCACCTGCAGTATGAAGCCTGGCCTATAGTGCCTAGTTTTAAATGACAAGCCATTCTTTTATGGCCATAATCTAAGAATACTGTCTAACTTTGTGAGTTCTTTGTATATTTTGGATATTAGACCTCTATCGGATGTAGCATTGTACATAGTAAACAAAAAATTCTCAACTGAGGAATTCAAATGGCTGGGAAGCACTTTAAAAATGTTCCACATGCTTAGTGATCTGGGAAATGCACATCAAAACAACTATGAGACTCCACCTCACACCAATCTGAATGACTAAGATCAAAAATGCATGTGACAGCAGATGCTGATGAGGATATGGTAAAAGAGGAACAGTCCTCCATTGTGAGACTACTAGCTGGAAAAACACTTTGTAAATCAATTGGTGGTTTCTCAGAAAATGAAAATAGTTCTACCTGAAGGCCCAGATCTGCCACTACTGGACATATACCCAAAAGATTATCCCACATATAACAAGGTCACATGTTCTACTATGTTTATAGCAGCTTTATTTATAATAGCAAGAAGGTAGAAAAAACCCAGATGTCCCTCAATAGAAGAATGGATACAGAAAATTTGGCATATTTACACAATGAAGCACTACTTATTAAAAACAATGACTTACTGAAATTCTTAGGCAAATGGATGGAATAGAAAATATCATCCTGAGTGAGGTAACCAAGTCACAAAAGAACACTCATAGTATGTACTCACTGATAAGTAGATATTAGGTCAAAAGCTCAGAATACCCACAATGCAGTCTACAATTCCTATGGAGATTAAAAAGAAGGAAGACAAAGGTATGGATGCTTCAAATGTACATAGAAGGGGGAAGAAAATAGTCACAGGGAGTAGAGGGAAAGAGAAACCTGGGAGGGAGAGAGGAGGGGGCAGATAAAAGGGAAGCAGGATCAGGTATTGGAATGACAGGGAGAAGTACAGAGGGTCAGGAAAATGAATAGAAATGCATAGCAAATGAGGATGGGGAACTGGGTAAGACACTAGAAAGTCACAGATGCTAAGGAATTAAAGGCTCCCAGGATCCAATATGGATGACTTTAGCTAAAATAGGCAACAAAAGGGAAATTCAATCTGTAGAGACCACCTCCAGTAGATAGGTAGGGCCACCAGTTTAGGGATGGGGCCACCTAACCATCTCAAAATTGTTAACCCAGAAATGTTCCTGTCCAAAGGAAAGACAGGGACAAAACAATTGAACAGAGACTGAGGGAGAGGTCATCCAGATATTGCCCCACATAGAGATCGATCCTGTCTACAGACACCAAATCCCCACACTATTCCTAATGCCAAGAAGTGCTTGCAAACAGATGCCTGGTATGGCTGTTTCCTGAGAGGTTCTACCAGCACCTGAACAATAAAGTTGCAGATTCTCACAGCCAACCATTGTACTGAGCCTGGGTACAATAGAAGAGGTAAGGGAGGGAATGAAGGAGTTGAAGGGGATTCCAATCCCATAGGAAAAACAATACCAACTAACAGGATCACACAGAGCTCCTAGAGACTAAACCACCAACAAAAGAGTATACATGGAGATATCCATGGCTGTAGATACATATGTAGCAGAGGATGGCCTTATCTGACATTAATGGAAGGGGAAGCCCTTTGTCCTTTGGAGGTTGATGACCCAGCTTTGGGGAATTCTAGAACCACTGGTGAGGTTGGAGTTGGTGAGTAGGTGGAGGAATACATTATAGAGACCAAGAGGAAGGGGGAGTAGTGAGATAAGATGGGGGGGTTGTAAGGGGTAACTTGGAAGGGGGATATCATTTAAAATGTAAACAAAATGACTAATAAAAAAAGAGAAACACAAGCTTAAAAATAAAATAACATTGTCACACTAAAGACAAGAACAAGATGAATGAAGTCATTTGACAAAATGAATGTAGAGGTACAGACCATGACACTTATAAAACAAGTGAATTATATGAGTGTCAGTGGAATTGTGCACTTTCTAGACTCAGATAACCAGGACACATTCTACCATCTCCCATCCATTTCTACCTTCACTTCCAACCCTACAGTAGGGACTCTGTCCCCAATTCCTGGAGACTCTTGATGGTCTGGTACAGGGCACCACAGTAAGAAGAACAGGTCCAAGTTATACCTGTCAGAAGACCACAGACACCCTGCTGCATCAACGACCATGCTATTCACAAAAATTTCAGCCCCCAACTTCATCAGATAGTCTCTCCTGAATCACAGGTCATGCCAGTGACCAGAAGTCTAGGTCACAGAGTCCAGATGACCAAAAAAGAGACAAGAACAAGAAAGAAAACATCCATCTCACAAGAGCAAAACCGAAAATCATCACCTAAAATTATAATCACCCCTAACCCAGATATTCTATGCCAGTATAAGAATAAAATAAACCACAGCCACGAAAATATAGCAACACCAAACACAACTTTCTAAGACAGGAGGATCTTAATATTTCAATGCAGCTGAAAAATAAGAAAATCATATTAAAACCAATATAGGTATTTAAAGGAGAAATTAAAATTTTTCAATAAATTGAGAAAAAAAAAACACAAAGAAAAATTGGAGAAAATCAATAAATCCCTTAACCATGCCAAGGAAGCAATGAAAATTCAAAGAGATGAAGGGCACTATTTAAAACCGGATAATTGAAATAATTAATGAATTGAAATTAATTAATTAATTGAAACAATAAGAAAAACACAAACTCAAGGAATCATGGAAATGGAAATTCGAGGTAAGGGAACAAGAACTATAGAAAGGCAAACCACCAACAGAATAAAAGACATGGAAAAAAGAATATCAGGATTTGAAAACAGAAGAAATATTTTAATACATCACAGAAAACATTAAATCTTAAAAATTCCAAACACAGAATATCCAGGAAATCTTGGACTCTATGAAAGGATCAAACCTAAATATAATAGGAAAACGAGAAGAATACCAGCACCAAAACCCAGAAAAAATATATTTAACAAAATTATAGAAAAAAAAATTCTCACGAAATTGGGAAATGCCTATAAAGGTACAGGAAGCTTATAGGAAACCAAATAGATTGAACCAGAAAAGAAAGTTCTCTAATCACATAATAATCAAAACACAAAACATGCAAAACACACAAAGTTGATTAAAAGCTCCCATAGAAAAAGTCCAAGTAACATATAAACCTTTTAGAATAACAACCAATTATGTTGAGAGAGACTCTTATGCCAGAAGGGCCATAAAAAATATCTTGCACACTCTGAAGGAACAATTAATCCATCAAAGAATAAATCAACTAGAGCCAGGACAATAAAGCCTAGATTAATATACCCGGCAAAATTTCCAATCACCATAGATGGTAAACAAGATATTTCATCATGAAGTTAAATTTAAACAATATGTATCTACAAACCAAGCTATACTGAAGGAGTGAAAGGAAAATTCAAACCCCAAACAAGTTAACAACACCTGTGAAAACACTGGAAATCATCTCATACCAGCAGCACCCATAGAAAAGAAAACATGCACATTCGTGAGTGTGCTGCTAGCGTCACACACTTATTCTCTCTCTCTCTCTCTCTCTCTCTCTCTCTCTCTCTCTCTCTCTCTCTCTCCTCTCTCTCTCTCTCTCTCTTTCTCTCTCTCTCCCCCTAACTCCAATACCATCAACAACAAAGTCAAAAGAAAAATATAAAAAAAAGTTAAAGACTTTCAAGAATTTAATGTAAATGAGTACAAAACAAACAAAACTTAATGGGACACAAAGAAAGTAAAGATATTTTCATACTAGTAATCTTAAGAATACATCTGAAAGATTTAGAAATAAAAGAAACACACACACACACACACACACACACACACACACTCGCATACACGCAGGAAGAGTAGAACGCTAACAGTCATCAAATTCAGGCCTAAAACTAATAAAATAGAAACAAAGAGAAGAATGTAAAGAAGCAACAAAACCAAGAGCTGGTTCTTTGAGAAAATCAACATGACAGACAAATCTTTAGCCAAACTAATAAACAGACAGAGGATATCCAAATTACAAAATCAGAAACAATAAGAGGGACATAACAACAATAATTAGATCAAACTTCAAAAAATATATATGGCAAAATTTGAAAATCTAAAATAAATGTACAGTTTTTTTTGTTTTTTGTTTGTTTGTTTTGTTTTTTGTTTTTTGATAGATGGCACTCATCAAATTTAAATTAAGATCAGGAAACAATATAAATAGATCATAATCCCTAATAAAATAGAAGCAGTCATAAAAGTCTCCCAATTAAGAAAAGCCCCAGTATCAGTCAATTTTATCATAGAATTTTATCAGATATTTAATGAAGACCTAATATCAATTCTCCTCAATTATTCCACAAAATAAAAATGGAAGAAATGCCAAATTGATTTGATGAAGCCACAGTCCTCTGATTCCCAAATCAAGGACTCACCAAAAAGAGAATTAGAGACCAATTTCCCTCATGAAAATTCATAGAAAAATACTGAATAAAACACTTTAAAACTAAATCCAGAACACACTATAAATGTCACCCATCATGATCAAGAAGGCTTCATTCCAGACACCCAGAGATGGATCTGTAGCGGTAATTATTTAAACCGCAAAACTTATGGCTGTAAATCTCCTACCGGAATGAGACCAGTAAAGGAAAACACAACTCAGTAATTATGGTATAAATTGCATGCCTGGATTGGGCAGATTTACCACTACACTATTCTAATCCCTGGCTATTAGATCCCTTATAACTTGCGGTTTATCCAGGCCGCATGGTTTCCTTCTGGCTCCAGCTCCTCTGTCGTTGGCTTCCTTCCACTGCTGGCTTCCTTCTGCCTTGACTTCCTCCTGCTCTCCTCTGCCTCCCTTCTGTTCTACCTTTTATATTGAATTCTTCTCACTCTCTCCTCCCCTAAGCCTTTTTCTCTGCCTCCCCTTCTACTGCCCAATCTCTAGCTCTAGCCTTTATTTTACAGGTTTTAATTGGACTGAAGGTTTACAAGACATCACCTGTGTACAGATTCAATCATCCTCTGTAGCCCCTCCCAGGAAAGTGAAACTAGGATGAAAATACAAGGCTGGGGCTATCCACTGGGAACTAGGATCAAAATACAAGGCTGAGGCTATCCACAACATGGATCAACATATGAATATCTGTCAACATAATCACCAGATAAATAAACTGAAAAAAAAAAAAGACCATCTCTCATTAGATGATGAAAATGACTTTGACAAAATTTGTCACTTCTTCATGATAAAAGTTTTGGAGAGATCAGGGATACAAGGGACATATGTAAACATAATGAAGGCAACTTACAGAAAGCCTATAGCCAACATGAAATTAAATGCAGAGAAATTCAAATCAATTTCACTTAAATCAGGGACAAAACAATCTCTCTCTCTCTCTCTCTCTCTCTCCTCTCTCTCTCTCTCTCCATCTCTATCTCTATCTCTGTCTCTCTTTCTCTCCCTTCCTTCTCTCCTCCCTCCTTCTCTCTATATATATTCTATACAATTTCTATCGTTGATGAACTAATTCTAGAATTTAGGAAAATGTGTGTGAAATTAAAAATCTTAGAAATGAGTCACCTAATAGTACTTGAAGTTCTAGCTGAAGCAAACACAACTAAAAGAGATAAAGAGAATAAAAATGAAAAGGAAGAGGTCAAAGTATCTCTTATGTACACAGAGCAACCTAAAATTTTGTACCAGAAAACAATACAGATGATAACACCTTTAGTGAAGTGGTTGGATATAAGGTTAACTCAAAAACAAACAAACAAACAAACAAAAACCAAGAAATCAGTAGCCCTAGTGTATACAATAGTTGAATGGCTGATAAAGAAATTAGTAAAGCAGCATCCTTCACAACAATCAAGAACAATATAAAATATCTGCAGGTAACACTAGGCAAGTGGAAGACCTGAAGGATAAATATTCCAGACTTTGAAGAAGGAAAATGAATAAAATATTAGAAATGAATAAAATATTTCCATGATCATGAATCAGTAAATTTACACACTAAAAATTGCTAATCCTATGAAAATCAATCTAGTTGTTCAGGTCAAACCTCATTCGAACTCCAACACAATTCTGTACAGACATTATAAAAAAATTACCCATATGGATGTTGATTCATTAGCAAAACAGAAAACACCTAGGATATCCTAAGCAAACATATAAAACAAAAGAACTTCAGAGTTATCACTGTCCCAGATCTCAAGATGTACTACAGAATCTGTAGTAATAAAAACAACATCGTAATGGCATAAAAACAGACAAATTAAACAATGGAGTCACATAAAATTGAAGATGCAGACATAATGTATATTCACCTATGTCTGTAGGACTGATGTGTGGGCACAAATATCTTCCTGGAAGGAAAACTGAATAGAATTCAAGAGAGGCCTGGGGATCCATGGGATTTGAAAAAGATTGATCATAAATGGGAGAAAATACTTGAATCAGGCATTTCATTAGTAAGATGAACATAAGTAAGCCAAAGAAACTAATGAGAGACCCAAAATAGCAACTTTGTAATCAACCAAGGCCTGAAATGGAGGAACTAGAACAATATAGTCACAAAAACCTTCATTATCCTATCTGCAGAATACTGTGGAAATGGAGCCTAGCTGAATTGTCATAAAGAGAGATCACAGAGAGGTATATCCCAGGATAACAGTAACTAGGTCTTGTACGTTAAAGGCACACAATGAACATAAATATATTTATGTTCATAATGCAAAGCACTATAAACATATTTTAAATGTAAAAGTATTTTGCCTGTTCATATGTAGAACACAGTGTGCATGATTGGTGCTCTCAGAAGGCAGAGAATGGTGCTGGATCCTCTGGAACTCAAGTTATAGAAAGCTGTGGTTCATCATCATGTGGAGTGTGAGAATCAAACTCAGGTTCTCTACAAGCCAAACAGTATGCTCTTAATCAGGAGACATTCACTGCAACTCAATGACCCATTTTACATGTATATATTGTTTTTCAAATGTTAGAAATTGGTCATCTAATTTGATTTTCTCTTTTGTGTAAAAGTAAACATATTAAGCGTATGTGAAAAGTAGGTATAAAAATAAAACAAGTAGATGTAAGGGAAAATCATGAAGAAACATAAAAAGATCTTATCCATGCATAGTAGACTAGATTTCTAAGACAAACACACACACACACACACACACCACACACACACACACACACACAGAGAGAGAGAGAGAGAGAGAGAGAGGAGAGAGAGAGAGAGAAAGAGAGAGAGACAGAGAGAGAGACAGAGAACAGAGAGAGACAGAGAGAGAGACAGAGAGAGAATATCAAACAATATGAACACTTTACTCATTATGATTCTTATACACAAACCTGTATTCCACTTCATGCAGTGGGATATTAAAGTCAGATGATTGTGGTTTAATATTGTTTGATTCTTTTAATATAACAGTGAACCTAGAAGCCAGAAGAATCCTATATGAAGTGCTTCAGACAACCAAGAGCATGGAATTTCTTATTAAATATTTTATTTATTTACATTTCAAATGTTGTCCCCATTCCGGGTTTCCCCTCCTCAAACCCCTCATCCACATCCCCCCATCCCCTTTGCCTCTAAGAAGGTGCTTCTGCACCCACCCACTCGCACCTGGAGCACCCCTCTAGCATCCCCTTCTTTGGAGAAACAAGCCTCCACATGACCAAGCACCTCCCTTCCCTGACGCCTGATAAGGCAGTCCTTTACTATATACATATCTGAAGCCACGAATTCATCCATATATACTCTTTTGTTCATGGTTTAGCCTCTGGGAGCTCTGGGTGGCCCAGTTATTTTTGTACTTCCTATGGAGTTGCAATCCCCTTCAGCTCCTTCAGTCCTTACCCTAACTCTTCTATTGGGGTCCCCAGATTCAGACCGATGGTTGGCTGTGAGTATCTGCATCTGTCTTACTCAGATGCTGGGAGAAACTCTTAGAGGCCAGCCATACAAGGCTCTTGTCCGCAAGCACTTCTTGGCATCAGCAATAGTTTGGGATTTTGTGTCTGCGGATGGTATAAATACCAAGGTGGGGGTCAGGGGTGTCTGTATGCCCTTTCCCTCAGTCTCTGATCCTTTTTTACTCCTAAATTTCCTTTAGACAGGAAGTTTTGAAATTGATGGGTGGCCCCATACTCCATTGGGGTGTCATGTCTAACTAGTAGAGGTGGATTTCTCAGGCTCTTTTTCACCACTTTTGGGTATTTTGGCTAATGTCATCCCCATTGGGTCCTGGGAGACTCTTACATCTCTGGTGTCTGGGACTTGTCTAGTAGTTCTTCCCATCCTCTCCCCGCATTGCTACTTATTTCTATTTGTTCTTGTGGCCCTCTTGACTTCTTTCCTGTGTCTTCCTATGCTTGTTCCTGAAGTTCCCCCTCTTTTTAAATAACCCTCTTCTCCCACCCAGGTCCTTCTCTCCCTCTGTCTCTCATGATTATTTTATTCCCCTTCTAAGGGGAATCGAAGCTCCCACATTTTGGCCTTCCTTCTTGGTAAGTTTCATATGGTCTCTGAGTTGAATTGTGGGTATTCTAAGCTTTGGGGCTAATATTCATGATCAGTGAATACACACCATGTATGTACTTTTGTCTGATTTACCTCTCTTAGGATATTTCTAGTTCAATCTATTTACTTCCAAAACTTTTTATGTCCCTCAACTGAAGAATGGATACAGAAAATGTGGTACATTTACACAGTGGAATACTTCTTGGCTATTAAAAACACTGGTGGAATTTTTAGGCACAGCAGAGAATCACTGTTAGGCAACATTCCTTTTCTTTGACACAGGTGATCTAGCTTTTATCAGAAAACCTGGAGCTCTTTCTACTGCCCCTTTTCTGAGTAATACTGAAACTTTATGCATTTTTATATTTCCATCAATATTTTAGCAATATACACTCAAGTATACTACATATGTATATGGTGCCTTTAAAGTTCAGAGAAGGACTCCAAAGCCCATGGAGCCAACCATCATAAGAATGTTGGAAACTGAATGTGGATAGGTTACATAAGCAATGTTTTCTCTTACCCATGGATATATAACTCCAGTCTATGATCATTTATGACTTTACTATGCGTGTCCTATATAATCTCAATAAAGTCATGTAATCAGGAAAAAGTATTAGTTCTTCTTCAAGGACATTTGATTGTTATGTAATTGTACCCATATTTTCTTTTGTAAAATAATGGTTAAAATGCACAGGCTGTTGGTGATATCTCCTCCATTATGAAACAGTTCTAGTTTTTTTTTCCCTCAAATTTCACCCTCTGTAAGTTTTGAACACTGAACAACAGTGACTTAATAAAATGGAACTTTTAAATAATCATTTATTCCTAGTGATTTAATTCATGTAAATGTTCATTGAGTCTTCATTAAAAGATTTTATAACAAATAGTACAAAATTAATTATATAAATATCAGAAGAAAACTTTCTCACTTTAAGAAGAATGTAAGTTTGGTGCCAGGAATCAGAACGGTTTCTTTCTCCAGAGGTCTCCTGAGCTGACTCTTTCTGTAGCTTCAGTGTTCTTTTAAATGGTTTCTCTGAATCATTATTTTCTCTTCTATTTTTATTATTACATGAATTAAAAAATAATATAATATTTGTACTAATTTGTAGAGAATATCACACAATGGATTTTCATCCCATTCCTTGCCCCAATTTTTCCTCAACCCACTCCCACTTCCTGTCTTTTTTATGTTTTTATATCTCACAGCATCTGATCTGGACCTTTGGCTCCCACACTGTTTCTTCTCCCTTTTCTGCAATGCTCCATGAATTGTAAGTCCACAGAGAGATTGTGTTGTAAATGCATCTGGTGACCAGAGATCTCTGTATTTAGACCAATTGTGGCTTTATGCAATGGTCCTTTCTACTGCAGAGGAAACTCCTTGTTTATTCATAGGAGACTTCTATGCACAATAAAACCTCATTCAAACTAATTCATTTCAAAACCTCTACATATCCTGTCACATTATAGGACACTGGAAGTTACACTTCAAACATGTTAATTTTGAGGTAACACAGCACATCACCTAGTAGGCAGAAATAAGCAGAAGATGTCTTCTGTTCTATTACATTCAGGTTACTGTTGCAAAACTTTGTCCTGTTCCATCGGTATGTGATGTCCACTTCAAATTTAGATTAGACAACATTTGAAAGAACTCTCAATCACAAAATTTATTTCCCCCTTTGCAATAATAAGAATGTATATGAAATTATTAGTTTTACTCTTAATATCTCATTTTCATTAAGATATGAGTGCAGATTCATAGGTTTTTACTTATTTTAATACACGTATTTGCTTCTCACACATAATCATTGTTTTGATAATCAAGTTGGCTTTTTGTGTTCACCATGATAGTCTGTGTTTTACTGTCTGTGAACGCCCAGTTTTTCAATATGTCTGCTTGAGATTGGTCAAGGATCATTTTATGTTTTCCTCTTTCTTGATTCAGAAACATTTGTTCATGAATAATTATTCATTTCCATGAATGATAATGACTGATACATAGTAATTGTAGGTTCTTGTCATTTGTTTCAGATAGAGAAAATTATCTAAACTTATATTCAGGCATTGATTTACAATTGTGGAGTGATCTAGTATTTTTAATTAATGTCCAAAACACATTTCTGTACAGTCTCCTTTCAATAAAATAATCATTTTCTCCAAAATTTGAGATCTTAGCTCTAATTACTTTTCAGCATTTTCCATTTTTGAACTATATTTTTAAATACAATCTCTAGCTATTATTATCACCTATATTTTTATATATGCACAATTCTTCAGCAGACTCACATAGCTCTGTCATACCTCTGTTGTCATAGTTACTTTGTATCATAATTCCCTGGTTGAGACTGAAACTTACATAATTGTCCACTCAATATACAGTCGTCATTTACCTACATTATACCCCAAACACAAAAAATGCCATGTTGAAACCAGTTAGACTGCAGCTCCCCCTGAGGACTTCCACCTTTACTTCCATCATGTTTACCCCAGATTGAGCCTTACTGTCCTGTCCCAGATAGCTGTGTTCCATCAGTAGCTACAAGAGATATAGAAGTGGTTAAATAGTTTGTGGATCAGACCATGAATGAATGAATGCCCTGATTATGGAATAATGACCTTAGCACTATACAGGAGTCAGTGCCAAGGCAGGACACAGCATGAAGAAAGGCTCCATCTCATATTTACACTAATTCACAGGAAGTGATAGCTTTGGAGATTTTCTTTAAACTGTGGTATGTGCCAGTTCATATTTGAAGGAAATCATATCATAAAACTATTAATTATGTGAGTGGTGATTTTGATTTTCTAACCTCAGTTGTGACATGTGACGATGTCCTATTGTCTGTCCTTTCTTGATATAAACAGTTGGATAAACCAAGCAGGGAAAGAAAAATGCAAGGCTAGCGTGCCCCATCTTTGCCCCACTGCCCCACTGTGATTCCTTCTCCTGACAGCATTACTCAGATATAGTGAGGTTCTGAAAGAAACATGGATATTTTGGTTAAGGGCTCTGGGGATCTCCTTTGCACCAGACTTTCCAATTGTACTGTCAGAAGTTTTTTATCTGATCTCAGCTCATCAACAGTTGTGAGGCATAGAGTGAAATTTGCAGTTTTGACAAGTTACCAGAGAAATAGATGTTCAAGTTGACCTTTGGACTAATTTTGATCAACAGGTCAATTGACTTATATATTTTCCTGTAAAATTCTTAAGCGGCTTTCCAGGATGACTTGAGAATCAGAAAAGGAGAATGAATTTGTATTCATTACAGGACAGATATGGAAAGAGTTGAACAACACAGAATCACCATTATAATGCCACAGGCAGATGGGTGTCTCAGCACATGAATCATGGATTGCTAAGATGAAAGCCAGGAACAAAATTTTACACAGCTCACACTTTCAATTGCTAGTAATTTCTGACTTCTATGCAAGAAGTGGAGTAACTTATTAGTCATACCTAACAAGTAGAGGTGAATTTCTCAGGCTCTTCTAATACAAACTTTCCTGAACAACTCTTATTTCCTGATTTTCCTTAAATAAACCACTTGATGGTTATACTATAGAGTCTGAATACCTGTATTAAAAATGTTCCTCTATGCCCAAAGATCAACAGGGGTAACCGTAGCTGACTCCCAATATTAGAGACATATAACCTGAAGAGGTCACCTCCTGTAGCCAGGCAGGAACCCCAGTGGAGCAACAGAGACAATAACCCACCCACAAAACTTACCCAAAATTTATCTTGTTCACAAGTAAGGATTGCACAGGGATAGAACAGAGACTGAAGGAATGGCCAACCAATAACCAGCCCAACTTGAAACCCATTACATAGAAAAGCATCAGTCCCTGTCAGCATTAAGAATATGCTGTTTTGATATTTCAGGAGAGAGGGGGGAGGGGGAGGGGGAGAGAGGGGAGAGAGAGGGAGAGAGAAAGGGAGGAAGGGGAGGGGAAGGGGAGGGGGAAGGGGAGGGGGAAGGGGAGGGAGAGGGACAGGGAGAAGGAGAGGGAGAGATTAAGCTTGTTTTAATTCAGGGATCTGTCTGACTGTGCTCAGAATGCTGATATTAAAAGCATGTGCCACCATCATCCCAGCTTTAAATCTTTCCCTGTTAAAACTGTTTTCTTAAATCATTTTTGTTCAAATGCAAGCATGAGTAATAAATGAAAGTCTTTTATTTCAAGAAAGTACATACTATATATGGGGACATTCTAATGCTCATTTAGACAGATAGCCTAAGGTACAGAGCTTCCAAAACCTGTTGTCCTCAGGTATGTTCATGAAACTTAGTGTTGGTGTTCTGATGCATTTCATAATAATTTTGAGTTCTTACCTCACAACTAGTCAATTCATCTTTATGGAGATGTTTGTGGATATTGAATCTTCTACTTTTACATTCCAAGTCTCATCATACCATTGAGGGTGCCTTATTGGGGATATGTAGAAGAAAATGGTTATTGCAGACTTATAGTTCCAGAATAGTTGGTGATAGTTGGGGAACTGAAAGTAGATATAATTGTAATCAAATTAAGAGTCAACTTAAAGTCACACAGTGAACTGAAAAGGAGGAATGACATTTATATACAGCAATGTTTAAAACCATTTTTTTCTACTACACAGATATCTTCCTGTTCAAAACTTTCAAGAAGTTAGATGGCTTTCTATCAAACTTCTTGTGACATAGATGCTACTGTTGGCTTTTAAATATCCCTCATGGTTTTATGGTTTCTTATTGAAATACTCAATTAGGGACACACCCATGATACTTAAGAGAATAATATAATGTAATATCCATTAATTACATCGTGACAATAGGAAAGGAGTAAGGACTGAATTCACCATTATTTTGTTGCAGGCAGATAAGAGCATCAGCTCAGAAACTCAGGAGTACTGACAGAGGTTTTAGCAGAGTATCTCCAATGTCATGCATCAACCTTCCTGACATACCTTTTATTATCCTGTTGGTGACTACAATGTATATTATGTATATTATCAATTGCCTTTTTTTTCTAAAAGAAGACAATTGGTCATACAAGTCGGATACTCCAATTGTCATAACCTCTGCCCTTTATAAAATAAAATGATCACAAATTTTACTTTCAAGGCAGAGAAAAATTAACAAAGACAGTGGATCATCATGGTTGCTTCTATTAAAATTCTCACAATGCCCTTCAACATCGAAGTGTATCTGAAAAATGTTATCATGAGATGGAGATACACAGAGAAACAACTGGGCATTCAATCAAAAAGTTTTACTTTCTTTGAGGGTTTTTTCTGACTTGTATCGTTGTGGGAGGAAGCTCACCATATTGTTGACAATAATAAGTTGCAATATCCTCAGGCTTCAAACTGCTGATAGTAAGAATAAAATCTGTCCCTGATCCACTGCCACTGAACCTCGATGAGACCCCATCTTCCAAACTTGATGCATGATAGATTAGGAGTTTAGGAGCTTTCCCTGCTTCCTGCTGGTAGCAGTTTAAATACTTGCTAATGCCCTGACTAGCCTGACAGTTGATGGTGACTGTCTCCCAGTGATACAGATAGAGATGATGTGAATTGAGTCATCTGGATGGCTCCTTGAGTAACTGAAATTAGAAAAATACAACCAATATAATCTATCTAATATGATTAAGCAGCATTGGTAGCTCTGGGCAATTCCATACTGTCATGCTTCCTCACCTGCAAGTGAGAACACCAGAAGTCTTAGAAGGAGGTCTAGGAAATGAGCAGGAGCCATTGTATCTTAGTTTTGCCCCCAATGACATTGGCATCTGCAATGATTTTGAACAGCTTATTAAGTCTATAGATAAGTGGGCTGTGCTCCAGCACATGCAAATCACCAATGATTGGGCTAAAGTGGACAAAATTTTCAGGATGATTCATTTCTATAAGTCAGCAAGGAGTTAGGTCTAGATGTCCTAAGGCAGATAAGAAATGTGCAGAGTTTCAGAAATGCGTGTGTTGGATCAAAATGACGGTATCAATGTTACTCTGGAAAAAAAACCCTCATTCTCGTAATGTGATTAATTGCAATTGCAATGGATGCTTTTATGATACTGTGTATGTGCTGTTAATTTCTATGATTAAAGGGTCTGTATTATTGTGTAGGGGTTCCATCAACTATTATCTTGTCCTTGGAAGCTTTTAATGTGTTGGTAATCTCACATGAACCTCCAAAGGCACTACCATAAATGATCTGCACATAAGATGTGGTAAATGAGATTAAAATCCATAATACAATGTTATAAGGCATACTATTTATAAAAGTATACTTCATTACTAAATAATAGTTGAAAATATTATGAATTGTCACTTGGATGTGCACCATTACCACTATTATGGTTGTGCAATATTTATGCAAAGATTTAATATAAGGCCATACACTTCCTGCTTAATTTATGTTTCTGTTCACAGTCTCCTTTTTTCATATTACTTTTGCTACCAGAAAGTATCTTTCCTGTGCTTTTGGCTGTATTTCTATTATTTTTATACTCCACATATACCATATTAACCCAAGTGGTAACTATTTCTGAATACTTTCATTCCGTTATGTATTTCACACAGATACTAAACGAAAGGCAATTATTTTCAGTTATAAAATAAACATTTCCTCTAGAGAAAAAAATTATATGGAGACCGTCTTTAAAAGAGAACACTGTGTGTCATGCCCAAAAGATTTGTTTCATCTTGTTATTGGTGGGATTTTTTCCTCTAGTCTTCAATATGCTCTAAACTTTTAAAACAGTGCAGGATGGAAAACAACACCAGCTCTGTTACTGTGACTATGAAAGTTGTCCACAGAGAAGGATGTGCAGTGATACCTGATCCTCTCTATCCTGGGAATATTTTCATTAAGTATGAGAGTCCTGTAAAGATTTCTTTTACTCTACTACAGACTGGACTTTCAGGAACACCAGCCTCCACTAGCTAACAGTGAAATGAAATGTGTACAGAAATTCTCACATAAGTTTTGGGATACCTGGATATATGGTTATTTACCAAGTGATTCAAGAGAACTCGTTTCTCTTCCTTTAGAGTGTGAATGTTACTGCATGCTACAAAGCTTGCTTGAATTGCACCGTCAGTTGAGTCACTAAATCTCTCTCTCTTTCCTTCTTCTCTCTCTCTCTCTCTCTCTCTCTCTCTCTCTCTCTCTCTGTATGTGTGTGTACACAAGTGTGTACAACAGAGAACTTGTAAGAGCTTGTTCATTTTTTGCTACTACATGGCATCTAGGAATCCAACTCAGGTCATCAGGTTAATTGACAGATGTTTTTATCTCCCAAATCACCTTGTTGACCTTGACTGTTACTGTTAATTGTCTGTCTTTTTTTTTTTTTTTTTTTTTTTTTTTGCCTCTTGAAGTCCTCCTTTATTTATTTTTTTTCCTTCACAAAGCAAATAATATTGAAATAGTGAAATCAAGTGTAAACCCAACAAAAATATATAAATTATAGTCCAGTATCCCTCATGAATATACATACAAAAATTCTCAATGAAGTAGTTGCAAACTGAATACAAGAGATATAAAAAAATAATATTCCATGAATAACTGAACAACTGTTTTTTTAGAAGACCGTACTCCATATACAGGCTGCATGTTTTGGGATAGCCCCCACTCCAGATGTTTGAGACCTACATGAAAACCAAGCTGCACATTTACAACATATGTGCAGGGAGGCCTAGAATTGTCTGTCTTATTAATGTTCATTAGCTTTTTGTCTTAGGGCTTACCGCTGGTCATGTGACTCTTGCTTTTACTCCAGGCTAAAACTTGGAAATTCCATTATAGTAATTTTGAAAAATACTTCCAGCAGGGGGAGCCAGTAACACAGGTCTATAATGCTTTCTTAATTTTGACAGTTTCATTCATCTTTACCACGTACTTTTTCTTGAGAAGAAAATTTTTAAGATGTTTGCAGAAGTTTCTCCTTGAACTGGAGGATGAATATATCCAGTGTGAAAACAGAATACACAAAACCCAGAAATGATCCAATGACTAATAAATAGGCCATATCTATTCTCCACGGAAAAAGTTAATTCTCCAGATGGTTCATTGTCATCATTGGCGAGGTCCTTCCTTCTGCATTAAAATGTTGACAGAACATGTCTTTATGGAAATCCCTAACAAGTCTCCTACAAGAGCCCTTGAGTCTGCATGGTGAATAGTATATATACCTAGAGGCAATGTGACTTCTGATGATTACAGGAAGAGGGAGCTACTGATAGGGAGAAAGAAGCAAATATCAACAGGATGGTGTCTCAACTTGCTTTCTAGTGTTGTAGTGAAACACTTATTAACACCAACTCAGGAAGGAAAAGAGTTAATTTACCTCACATATATTAGATCATAATCTATAATTGATGTGTATTCATGGCAGGAACAGGGAGGAAGGAAATGGATCAGAAACTATGGAAGAACACTGTTTACTTGCTCTCTATGTATTTCTTGATAAAGTTGCCTTCTTAGTGTTCCTAGGACCATTTGTTGAGGCATTGCACTGCCAGTAGGTCACTAATTTAAAAGCTGAAGTAAAAAAATATACTACAGACTTGTCTACAGGTAATATGGTACATGTATTTTCTCAATTGAGGTTTCTCTTTCCATATGACATTACCTTATGTCAAGTAAACAACAAAACATAACAAGGAAATATGGATAGATGTGAGGAATGAGGTGGATAGAGTCAATTGTCATTTTGACATAACTTATGATCAGTTAGGACAAAGCCTGCAGGAATATCAATAAAAGACTATCTAGATTAATGTTAGTGTCTGAGAATGTCATTGAGGTATTATCTTCTTATTGATCTGGGAAGAACTGTTTCAGTATTCTTTTAGAATTTTTGCATACACACCCACAAACAGAGAGAGAGAGAGAGAGAGAGAGAGAGAGAGAGAGAGAGAGAGAGACAAAGAGAGAGAGAGAGAGACAGACACACACACACACAAATGGACTTCATTCATATTCTCCACTCCCCACATTATTTTCCTTTGTTTATTTTCTTTCCTTTTACCAACATTCCCTTTCTGCTTCCAGACAAGTCCTTATACTTTTAGGTCTTTTTGTTTCTTATTTAGAGCTCACTACATTTAATTAGGGCTGCTTGTAAGAGCATGACACTGACATATTTACACAAGAATATTTTACCACTGGCAACACCATTGAAGGTTATGATAACTTCTCACCAAGAACAATGAAAAACTGCCTATACACTATAAGGTATAGTTAGGGTTTTATATTTTCCTCTTTTCTAGTGTTTTACTTATGTGTGGAGCCATTTCCTAGTCAGAGCACCATGAATTGTATATAAAGTGCAAACATGCTGAGAGTCTGCGATCCTCCATTGCTTTGCTTTCTTTATCTCAACTGTAGTGTAATCACTTGCTGTAAGCCCCCTGCCCACTGTGAATTTATTGCCATGATGAAATCTGTCCTTTTAAACATCCATTTATTTTAAGTTCATGGGTGTTTTGCCTGCAAATACATCTGCATGCCACATGTGTGTCTGATGCATTTGAAGTCCAGAAGAGAGTAGCAGATCCTATAGTGCTGATTTACAGAAGGTTGTGGGCCTCCTTGTGGGTGCTGAGGACTAAATTCATATTGTCTACACAGGCAGCCAGTGCACATATTCTATGAACTAGCTCTCAAGACTTTGAACTATTGTCTTAAAGTGTGAGCTAGAATGAACTTTTATATTGTTGTTATGAGTGTATTTTAAAAATAGTACCAGGAAAAGTAACTAAGCTATTGGGATCATAGAGTGTATACATAGAAAGAAATGGCCTAACTTCTTATTACAAGGAAGATATTCATTTCATGGGACCTCTATGCATGAGAATCCAGTCACCATACCAACTCTCCTGTCTAGACCACTTTGATCTCATTAAATAGTATAAAATGTATGTTGATGTATCATAGTGAATACTTGGTCAGCAACTCCTAAATGTCTATTTTTTTCATTAACTTCTAAGTGCTTCTCCATTCTCTTTATTTTATCTTCACTGATCTACATACACACACACAAACACACACACACACACCACACACACACACACACACACACACAAACACACACACAAGAGAGAGAGAGAGAGGAGAAAAGAGAGAGAGAGAGAGAGAGAGAGAGAGGAGAGAGAGAGAGAGAGAATTGTGTTTTCCTTGTAGTTGTATTTGGTGCTGGTAGAATATGGCAGAGAACATAGAACTTTCAAGACTGAAATAAGCATTTGTTAATGTGGATACTCAGTTTTGAAAATGGTGACTTGTGTGAAAAAAGGACAGAAAGAGTGTTAAAGTATCCTGAAACATACAAAGAGTACCATGAAATATGTATAATGCAAGCTGAGCTAAGAAAATAGCTCAGGGAACTGAAAAGTCTCCTGACACTGCATGGTTTTGATAAAGTAACTTGGCAGAATTCTTGTAGATAGAGAAACAAAAGATTTCATAGAAGGGGAAGAAAGACCCTCCTATTAATATAGGCATGACTTAACAATGATTTTAAGTGTTTTCTATTATTTCAAGTGTGTGAGGGTCCAGAGCAAAGAGTTATTTTGTGATCAATGATATAAATAGTCACAAATATAATGAGTGATGTGGATATAAATCATGAGAGAGGAAATATAAATAATTGTTTTTCTAAAAGGAGGGAAATAGCAGTCCTACCCAGATATGACACCTATGAACTACATCAAAAATCAAAAAACAAAAACCAAAAAAAACCAGAATACAGTAACCCTATGGGTGCTGCAGGGATATACATTCCTTTGCAGTTTCCAGTAACTTTATAATTGGAAATATGTCTTTCATATTAAATAAAAGAACTTCTGGGGAAAACAGCATCCCTGACCTCAAGCTATACTACAGAGCAGTAGTGACAAAAGCTTCATGTTGTTGGTACAGAGACAGGCAGGTTGATCAGTGGAATAGAATTATAGACCAGAAATAAAATTACACACTTCTGGACACTTGATCTTTGACAAAGAAGCCAAAAATATACAATGGAAAAGAGAAACTATTTTCAATAAATTGTGCTTGTCTAACTGGCAGCTGGTATGTAGAAAAATGAAAATAGATCCATATATGTTACCATGCACAAAATTCAAGTACAAACAGATCAAGGACCTTAACATAAAACAAGATACACTGAATCTAATAGAAGATAAAGAGAAAAAAGCCTCGATCTTATTGACACTAAGGGAAGTGTCCTAAACAGAACTCTAATGGTTCACCCTCTAAGATCAAGAAGTGATACATGGGACCTCATGAAACTGATAAAGTTTCTTTAAGGCAAGGACATAATCAATAGGATAAATTGGCAACCTACAGATTAAGAAAATATCTTCACTAACACCACATCCAATAGAGGGCTAATATTCAAAATATATAAAGAACTCAAGAAGCTAATCTCCAAAAAACCAAACAACCCAATCAAAAATGGGGTATAGAACTAAACAGAGAATTCACAAAAGAGGAATTAAGAATGGCTGAGAAGCACTTAAAGAAATGTTCAAAGTCCTAAATGATCAGGAAATGCAAATCAAAATGACCCTGAGATACTCTCTTACACCAATCAGAATGGCTAACATCAAAACTTTAGGTGACTGCACATGTTGGTAGGAATATGGTGAAAGAACAACACTCCTCCATTGCTAGTGGGATTGAAAACTTGTACAACCACTCTGGAAATCAATCAGGAGGTACCTGAGACAATTGGAACTAGATCTACCTAAAGACCCAGCTATAACACTCTTGGCTATATACTCAAAAGATGATCCACCCAGGAACACAGGTTCCATTATGTTCATAGCAGCCTTATTTCTAATACCCAGAAGCTGGAAGCAACCCAGTTGTCCCACATGGAAGAATGAATAAAAAAACTGTGGTTCATTTACACAGTGGAATAGTATTCATCTGTTAACAATGAGGGCATCATAAATTTTGCAGGCATGTGGAAGTAGAAAATAGGATCCTGAGTGAGGATAATCTCATGAGTGAGAATACCTAGGATACAATCCACAAAACTCAAGAAGGTTAACAATCTGAAGGGTCCAAATTAGGATATCTTAATCCCACTTGGGAGGGAGAAGAAAGCAATCACAGTGGCCAGAGGGATAAAAGGATGGATCTGTTTGGGAGGGGAACAGGGAGGGGAAAGGGAGAATGTGATAAGGTATTGGGAGGAACAGGAGGACCAGCAGAAATAATGGAAACAGGCAACCTTGGGAGGCAGAAGGTGGGTGGGGACTCTCTAGAATGCACCAGAGTTCTAGGAGGTGAGAGACACTCAGAACTCAGAGGGAGGGACCTGAGATGAAATGGCTAACAGTGAGGAGAGTGAACTTGTAGAGTCCACCTCCAGTAGAAAGATAGGGCATCAAGGGGTTGCCTTTCCAGAGTGAAAAACTCTGATCCAGAATTGTCCTGTCTAAAAACAACTACAGGGACAAAAATGGAGAAGAGACTGAGGGAAAGGAGGTCAGGCCCAAATTGGGATCTATCTCAAGAGAACCCTCCAAGGCCTGATATTATTACAGATGGTATGGTGTCCTTACAGACAGGAGACTAGCATGGGGCCCTTTGAGAGGTCCAACAAGCAGTTCAACAAGTCAAAGCAGATACTTAAACCAAACCAATGGACAGAAGATGGGGACCACTATGGCTGAATATGGGAAAGGCTGGAAGAAGCTGAGAAGGAAGGCTACCATTTAGGAAGATTAGCAGTCTCAATTATCCTGGACCTCTGACATCTCTCAGACAGAGCAATCAACTAGGCAACATACACCAGTTGTTGATATGAGGCCCCCAACACATATACAGCAAAGGACTGCATGGTCTGGCCTCAGTGAGAGAAGCAGCACCTAATCCTCCAGATACTTGAGGTCCCAGGGAGAGGGGAGTTCTGGTGGGGTGGTAGTAGAATATTCTCTTAGAGATGAGGGAGGAGGAATGAGACGAGGAACTGTTGAAGGGCCAACCGGGAGGGGGATAATGACTGGACTGTAAAAAAAAAAAAAATTAAAGAATAATAAAAAAAATCACTAAATGCTACATTGTTGAAGAGGGACAGAATAATTGTAAGAGACAGAGGATAGACTATTTGCTTTGAGATTGTATTTCCTAGTAACTTCGGGAGCTTTAACCATAAAGTCTCACTAACATGACTTGCCAAATGAGACCTAAAGAAAGTGCACATTAATGAATGTGACAAAATGCATGTCAGAATCCCAAGAGACTCAATCTTACATAAAGAACTGTAGGCAACAGAGTAATTTAAATAATAGAAGAGGTGGCCCTCCAAGGGTAGAACATAATGATTAGTTGTCCACTGACAAAAGATCAGCCATAAAAATATACAAATATGTAACATTATATGGGCCCAACATGTTATAATTAGGAATATATATGTATATATACATATATATATATATATATATGTGCATATACATATACACATATATTCGATATATATATTGTATATATATGTATATATATATATATACATATCCATGTATCTGTATCTATCTATCTATCTATCTATCTATATATATATATATATATATATATTCAAATATATATATTCATATATATTCAAATATATAAGTATTCATATAAAAGCAATTGGTGAATAAATGTCATGAATTTGAAGGACAGAATGGTTATATCTGGGTATTTGTAGTAAGAATGGGAAAGACAGAAATTTGGCAAATATAAATATAAATTTAATATATCAAATATAAGCAAATAAGAAGAAATGCATGATAAGGCATCAATGACCTTCAGGGAGACATGAGAGAAGCATCCCTAGAATCTGTATCATATGTACACACATAGTTATCTAATACATGAAGTTTTGAGTGCTAAGGTTATGGGCAGTAAGTTTGTTGCTGAAAACAATTTAAGGTGCTTTATATTTCAGTTTAATAGTGCAAAGGGCAAGATACTTAGCTAAGTGGTAGGTGCTTGTCTATCATACACACGATGTTGGCTTTGACACTAGTCTCTTCTCTTCTCTCTCTCTCTCTCTCTCTCTCTCTCTCTCTCACACACCCACACACCCACACACACATATACATACACACACATACATATGCAAAAAAATAAACAAACACAAACACACACACACAGTCAAATCGGAGGGTTATCATTTCAGTGAAAGTGCCTTCTATATGCTAAAATTCTATATAATATACATTAATTTTTCTTGCTCCAGTATTATCATTGACAATTTATGTACTAATTTGAAAATAAAGAACCCATACTTTCTATGAAATGAAACTACAAAGTCTTAATAGTAGTAATTTAATTTTATTCTAAAATCACTTTATTTTGCACAATTATACTATATACAAAGGCCTTCAGCATCATTGTTAAGGTCAAAGATCATGGAAACCATGACATTCTGTTGATTATATCAGGGACATAATCAGAAAATCCTGGTATGTGGTTTCATATATTCTGTGACTCATTGGCTACTCTGTGCCTGTGAGGGAAAACTAGTTTACAATAACTTTTTAAATAAAATAATTTATTAAAGGAAATGAAAAGATTAATTTTGGGTATGGAGGATAGATAGATGACAGACCTCTATATAGCCCATATTATTATGGATTTTTTTTCCCTAAGTCATCCAGACTCGTTATTCTTCACTACTATTTTAGGGTCAATATACATTTCCCCTTCTATGCACTACAAAGCTTGGTGATGTTGACATGTGTTGTCTGTCCAGTCCCTGGAGCAATATGTGCAAGATCTGTATTCAATTAGATATGTCACTATTTATTTATGCATTGGGGAAGGGTGACTGTGTCTCTATTTCTCACTGACTTACCAGGAAATGGTTGCTGGGAAATAATATGGCATTCCATACAATTTTTTAGACATTGATAAGCTGCTATGTTCCAGGAAATATTGTACAACTCATAATTATGCAAGCAAAGGTGAATTAAAATGTTAAAAGAAAAGACAACAAAGGAAAAGACAGGAAAAAGAATAAGAAAAAGGAGTTGCAGATGCAGGGAATTGTTGGAAACAAAAAATACAATTACCAGAAAATTACAGAAATAAAGGAAAAATAAGCATTGTCTAGAAACAAAATAAAGGTCATTTAATCAGAAAAGATGTTTACATTAAGTTCTTGAAAATTCTCAAAAATGAAGAAGAAAAAGAAATTTTATCATAATTTAAAAACACAAAACCACAAACAATTATCGACATAGGAAGGTAAACACTTAAAACAAGCAGAAAATACCAGCACAAATACATTTTTTCTAATTGATAACTGCATATGCAATTGGAATTTAAACTCAAGTCAAAACAGGTAGTAAAGCTGGATGACAAAAACAAACAAACAAACAAACGAAAAACAAAAAAATATTCAAAACCACTGGTTTACCAAAAAAGAAACATTTCATGAGTCAAGACAGTGTGTGAAAACTAGGTAGTTAGTGAATATACTTCATTAAAATAGCTAAATGAGAGTAAGATACAACAAAAAATGTAGTAATAAAATGAAGTTTAAAGCACAATCATAAAATGCAGCAAATGAAGTAAAGTAGACAGTTTAACAAAAGAATACATCTCAGTCTCCTGTCTGTTTTACTGGCTAATGTTAAATGAGAAATCACAGACAAGGGGTGTTGGAACAGAAAGGGTTTTCACTCAGCTTAATCTTCATCATTGCTTGTTGATGAGATGGCAGTTGTTTACAATTCTCCTGGGGAAGATACAATACCATTGTTATTGCATCTGAAGACATCAGAAATGCACAACTCTTGAGATGTGGTGAAGGCTGTCATGCTCAAGGCCCACAGCTGCAACCAATAATCTGGAGTTCTTTTGCATTTGTTTCACAAAGATGAGTAACATATTTAGCAGCTGGGCAACTCTAAGCAAGGACGTTTTTGTTGGGGTATAAATCACTGTGGGAGGAAAATATATATATTGTAAGCAGTAATAAACTCCCAAATCCTCAGGTTCTATTCTGCTGATCTTGAGTGTGAAATCTGTCCCTGAACCACTACCCGTGAACCTGTCTGGGACCCCAGAAAATCGGTTGGAAATCTTATAGATCAGGAGCTGTGGAGGCTGGTCTGGCTTCTGCAGGTACCAAGACACATAGGTGTTTCCATCACTATGTGCAAGGCTCTGACTAGACCTGCAAGAGATAGAGGCTTGATCTCCAACGCTGACTGGCAGGGAGACTGGAGTTTGTGTCATTACAACATCACCTCTGGAAGCTGAAATAATGAAAGAGAAGTGCAGAGTTATAAACAAACACATGAACACTCTGTTATTTCTCTTTTTTTGATAGTTAATTCAACAGATGTTTATTTTCACATACAGTATTTTATACACTATAATTTTATGTTAAAACATGTGATTTGTAAGTCCTAATGAGATTCTAGACATAATTTGTATCATCCCAATCCATCTGTGTCACAATTTGTTTTTATAACACATGTTCTCTCACATCTGGAACCTCCCTCCCACAGTTTTCAAACAGATAAACCCTATCTTTGAGGATAAGACCTATCTGTCTTCTCATATATGGGCAGAACACATATGATCAGCAGTGTCACCCAGGACTCAAACTCCCTAAGCAATCTCCTTTCTTAATTCCCTGTGTCCTTACCAGGAATCCAGAACAACAGAAGCACCAAGAGATCAACAGGTAACTTCATTGTAAGGAGACAGCCTGAGGAGACTTATCAGTCAAAGTTAACTACTGAGCTTTTATCTGAGACTAGCAAGGGTGGATCTTCCCTGGGGAGCAATATGCAAAGGTCCAAGTAAGCATTGCAGTATAAATAAAGGGAAGGGTTACATAGAATTCTCATGACTGCATGAGAATTTGAGAATTACACAAGATGCTCATGACTGCAAGAGAAGTTTTTAAAACTTAAATTTTATTTTTCTTTTTATTGGATATTCTACTTACTTACATTTCAGATTCTATTCTCTTTCTCAGTCCCCCACCCCCGGGAACTTCCTATCACATCCCCCCTCCCGATGATTCCATGAGGGTGTGTCCTCACCCATCCACTCATTCAGCCCTTATATTCCCCCACACTGGAGCCTCCCTCCTTCACAGGACCAAGGACCTCCACTCCCACGACAAGGCCATCCTCCACTGCATATACAGTTGGAGCCATGGGTCCCTCCATGCATGTTCCCATGCTGGCAGTTTAGACCCTGGGAGCTCTGGTTGGTTGGTATTGTCGCTCTTCCCATGGGGCCATAAGATCCTTCAGCTTCTTCAGTCTTCTCTCTGCCTCCTCCATTGGGGACTTCATGATCAGTTCAATGGTTAACTGCGAGCATCTACCTCTGTATATGTCTGATTCTGGTAGAGCCTCTCAGGAGACAGGTATACCAAACTCTTGTCAGCATGCACTTCCTGGCATCCACAACAGTGTCTGCATTTGTTGACTGCACATGGAATGAATCCCTATGTAGGATGTTCAGGTAGGGCAGTCTCCAGACAGCCCCTCCAGTCTCTGTATTCACTCCTGTGAGTATTTTGTTATTCCTAAGAAGGACCGAAAGCACCCATACTTAGGCCTTCTTCTTGAGCTTCATGTAGTCTGTAAGTTGTATCTTGGGTATTCTGAGCGTTATAGCTAATATTCACTTATCAGTGAGTGCATAGCATGTGTGTTCTTTGTGATTGGATTACCTAATTCAGCATGGTATTTACTAGTTCCATCCATTTGCCTAAGAATTTCATGGATTCACTGTTTTAACAGCTGAATAGTACTCCATTATGTAAATGTACCCTATTTTCATTACCCACTCTTCTGTTGAAGGACATCTGGGTTCTTTCCAGCTCCTGGCTATTATAAATAAAGCTGCTGTGAACATAGTGGAGCATGTGTCCTTGTTATTGTTGGAGCATCTTTTGGGTATATGCCTAGGAGTGGTATAATTGGGTCCTCATGTAATACTATGTCCAAATTTCTGATCACCAGAGTGGTTGTACCAATTTACAATCCCACCAACAATGAAGGAGTGTTCCTCTTTCTCTACATCCTTGCCAGCATCTGCTATCTCTTGAGTTTTTGATTTTAGCCATTCTGACTGGCATGAGGTGGAATCTCAGGGTTGTTTTGATTTGTATTTCCCTGATGACTAAGGATGTTGAACATTTCTTTCCATCATTCAAGTTTCCACAGATGAGAATTCTTTGTTTAGCTCTGTACCACATTTTTTTTTTCTATTTTGTGGAATAATTTGAGAAGTAATAGTATTAACTCTTCTTTGAAAGTCTAGTGAGAATTCAGCCCCAAAATCATCTGTCCCTGGACATTTTTTTTTTTAATTTTTGGGGGATTTGGAGATTTTAAGTGACTACTTCTGTTTTCTTAGTGGTCATAAGACTATTTATATTGTTTACCTGATCTTGATTTAACTTTAACTTTGGTAATGGGCCTCTATCAAGAGAATTGTCCATTTTCTTTAGTTTTCCATTTTTGTGAAGTACATGCTTTTGAAGTAAGACTTAATGACTCTTTAGATTTCCTAAGTATCTTTTGTTATGTCCCCCTTTTTATTTATTAGTTTGTTAATTTAAATCTTTTCTCAGCTTTTTAGTTAATTTGGCTAGGCCTTTGTCTCTTTCCTTAATTGTCTTAAAGAACCAACTCTTGTTTTCATTGTTTCTTTATATTCTTCTCTTTGTTTCTAATTTATCAATGTTAGACTTGAGATTGATTGTTTGTGTGCCATCTACTCCACTTGGCTTTGTTTGCTTCTTTCTTTCTTTTTTTTTTTCTAGAGCTGTTCAGTTGTGCCATTAAGTTGTCTAAATAAGATCCCTGTAAATTCTTTTGAAGACACTTAATCTTGTGAACATTCCTCTTATCACTGCTTTTATTGTGTATAATACATATGTGCATGTTGTGCCATCATTTTCATTGAAGTCTAGAAAGTCTTTAGTTTATTTGTTTCTTCATTAATCCAGACTTCATTGTGTAGAGAGTTATTCAGTTTCCATGAGATTGTAGGCTTTCTGTTTCTATTGTTGAAACCCAGCTTTACTCGATGGTGATCTGGTAAGATAAAAGGGTTTATTTCTATTTTTTCTATCTCTTAAGGCTTGCTTTCTGACTAAGTATATGGTCAGCTTTGGAGAATTCCCATGTGGTGCTAAGAAGAAGGTATATTCATTTGGGTTTCAGTGAAATGTTACATAGACATCATTTAGGTCCATTTGATTCATAACACTTACTGTTTTCAATATTTCTCTATTAATTTTCTGTTTCAATGACCTGTCCATCGGTGTACATGGGGGTGTTGAAATCTCCCACTGTTAAAGCCTGAGATTTAGCATGTAATTTAAGCTTTAATAATGTTTCTTTAACTAATGTGGGTACTCTTGCATTTGAGGCATAGATGATTAGAGTTGAGATGTCATCTTGCTGGTTTTTTTTTCTTTTGATAAGTGTGAAGTGTCCTTCCCATCTCTTTTGATTAGTTTTTGGTTGAGAGTATATTTTATTAAATATTAGAATGACTATTCCAGATTGCTTCTGGAGTCCACTTACTTAAATACTTTTTTCCCCGCACATTACTTGTATCTGAGGTATATTTCTTGTATGCAGCAGAGTAGTGGATCCTGTTTATATACCCCGTTCTGTTAGCTTGTGTCTTTTTATTGGTGAATTGAGTCCATTGGCATGTCGAGATATTAATGATCAATTATTGCTAACAACTCCTGTTATTTTGGGGTTTTAAGTGGTGTGTT
>JAJTUV010003488.1:0-95733 GCA_021653895.1 Mastomys natalensis
AAAACCCCTATCAACCAACCAAACCCCCAAAGCTTCCAGGGACTAAACCACCAACCAAGGAGTACACATGGGGTGACCTGTGGCTCCAGATAGATATATAGCAGAGGACTGCCTCATCTGGCATCACTGGGAAAAAAGTCCCTTGGTCCTGTGGAGGCTCCATGTACCAGGTAGAGGACTGCTAAGGGGCTGAGGCAGAAATGGGTGGGACGGTGAGGGAAAACTCTCATAGAAGCAGGAGGAGGAAGGAAAAGATATGTGGTTTTTTGGAGGGAAACCTGGGAAGGGGGATAACATTTTACATGTAAATAAATAAAATAACCAATAAAAAGGCAAATTTTCTGTAAGTCAACAGACACTATCAAGGAAAAAATGGCCCGCCTAAAAAACAAAAAAGATCTTCACAAATCCTACATCTGGGCAGAGAGCTAATATATAAATATATAAAGAACTTATGAAACTAGACATCAACATACTAAAAAATACAATTGAAGTTTGAGATACAGAAATAAATAGAGAATTCTTAACAGAGGTAGAAACACTTAAAGAAATGTTCAACATCCTTGGCCATGAGAGAAATGCAAATCAATATGACTTTGAGATTCTATCTCATAACTGTCAGAATGGTTTGAATCAAAACATAAATGACAATTCATGCTGGCAAGGATCTCATGCAAGAGGAACACTTCTCCAAGTGGGACTGCAAACTTGTAAAGAAACTTGAAAATCAATATGGCAGTTTCTCAAAAATTGGAAATAGTTTACCTCAAATCCCAACTATACCACTCCTGGGCATATACCTAAAAGATGCTCCAAAATATAGCAAGGATACATACTCCATTATGTTCATAGCAGTCTTATTTAAATAGCCAGAAGCTGGAAAGAACCCAGATGTCCTTCAACAGAGGAATGGATAAAGAAAATGGTTTTTCATTCACACAATGGAATACAACTCAGCTTTTAAAAACAAGGGCATCATGAATTTTGTATGTTAATGGATGGAACTAGAAAATATGATCCCCGAGTGAGGTAACCCAGACCCAAAAGGACATGTATGGTATGTACTCACTTATAAGTGGATATTAGCTGTAAAGTAAAAGCTAATCTTTGTTAAAACAAGTACTCCTTAGCTTCATACTGCATTAGTTCTTCTAACTATAAAATAGGCATAATATTGCCTTCTATGGAGTGCCCATATGGAAGTTTTGAATCTTATATATGCAGTTAGAAACAGGACTGAGGTATAAAATGAAAATAAATAATAGTAATGAAATCTGTTATTATGGATTTTAATGTACTTCTCACATGCACTAATCACTGAAAAACTTATTCAGAGGTAGAGTGTGCATAACAGTAGACTGAGCCCCTGATAAGCTAAAACCAAATTTTGTATAGTGAAGGAGCATCCTTAACAAGCTAAAAAGTAAAACATGATTGAGAAAACATGAGTATTTTTTGTGGTTAAGTCCCGGATGTTTCTGAATCTAGGACTTGGTAACTATGATGACCAATTAGTTATTTACCTGGTTTACTTCACTTTCGTTATCATATAAAAATAAATGTTAACAACCACCTATATCAAAGGATTGATCTAAGTACTAAATAAAAATATACAGCACAAGAATGGCACATAATATGGTCTCGATAAATGACAGTTGCTATCATTTCTTATTGCCTTTTCATTTTTATTAAACACATCTGAAGTTATATCTGCAAAATAGCTATTGAATTAGTTTGTAGAAAACCATCAATGATGAGGTTGTCATTTGAATCTGATTTTGGGCTGGCATGACCAAGCCAGTGATCAGAACTACCAATGTGTGTTGAAAAACAAGAATTGACTAGTTAATTAAGTCTAAAGTGTTGATCCAATAGCTCTGTGTATACACACAGGTTGAATATTATTTCTTCCACTTATGTACTGCCTTTCTTAATATGTTAGACAGGAAAGTGATTGGATTTTAATTATGCATTTTAAAATTTATGCCCAGAGGCTCCTAAGCTTTTAAATTTAGTTTCATTATGAGTTATTGGGCATTACTACACCCCGGCTAGCCTAATGCTAAATTTCACATATATTAGTTTTTCTGTTAATAAAAATGCCAATTTTAGGCAAAACTTCAACCTATGGGAAAAAAGCAATCCAAGTATGGGATAAGAAAAAGAGAGAGAGAGAAAGGGAGAGAGAATTTCCAAGAGAATGAAAGGGAACATTTGCAGTTATGATTGTCTTATACCGATCAAATTGTCAGGACTTTGGACTAACATCACAGAAATGCCTACCATGCACCAAACACCCAAAAAAAATTGGAGAAACAGAGTACTAAAGGACTAAAACTTTGTTTTAAAGCTGTAAAGTTACACAGTTATAAAACTAGCAAATATATGAAGGAAGAAATGAGTGAGCTGATCCTCCCTACAAATCAACCCGTCACTATTTGTGTGTTAATATATGATAATTAACTGATAAATGGATTTTGAGTATCTGCCTGAAGAGCAGAGCCAGAGAAAAGAGCTGAATTTGCATGCTTAAAGGAAAATGCATGACAATGTCACTGCCCTAGTTGAACTCAGCAGCAATCACAATGACCAAATCTAGTCCATTTTTACTGACTGTGGAATTCAGCCACCAGAAGATGAAATCCCCAAAGGAGCTCACACTGGCTAGGAAGCCCAGGACTATGTCTCTAGTTTTAGATCTCTTTAAACCCCTTAAGAATTGCTGACATTTATCATATGATTTAGATGAGCTATTTAAGCACAAAATATTATTCTCTCATGGTGTTTAGGTTCCTAGGGTAAGACCATGTGTATCTTACTCTATGCTATATCCAAATATCTAATGCAATCTTGGGTACATCTTTATTATTAAATAAACATGTCTGGGGGAAAAGAATTTGAAATCCCCAAGAGCCCAAAAATGAGGTTAAAGTCCCTGACCATAGCTCTTTCACAGTGAAGCATAGCTCTGTGGGTAAGCTCCCTGGACTATTGAATGCTGTAATACTCCAAAAAATTGAAGGCCTTAATGTCTCCAACTATTGTAAGTTTGAATGACAAAGCAAAACAGTCCTCAACAGAAATTGCCTTAACTGAAGAGGTCATGTTGTTGTTCGAAGTCAACTTACTGCAATTTCCCCATCTAGTGAATAATTAGTGCGATTACATAAAAGCAGAGTCTAGCAAGCATGGTGGCTCATGCCTGTAATCTCAATTAAATGGGAACTGAAGCAAAGACTTTCCGTGAAAATAAGGCAAGCTTGAATTACACAGTGAGTTCTATTCCTGCCGGAATATAGATAGCAAAACCTTGTCTCAACTGTCCCTTCCAAAATAAAAAACTAGACATTTACTTAAATATAAAACCATTGCGAAGCTATCACAGCTTCAGAACACTTCATCTCTTTGGCAAAGAACTTTGTGGAGACTATCACAGGATATCTTGTCTGTCTTAGTTCTACTTTTTATAGCAAAGAATGCCAACTTTGTACCATTTGGTATTATACTCTCTTCTTCCTGCTCCAGGAGTAATGGCTCCACTTTGGTGTCATGAATCTTGCATCCTCTAGAATCAAGTGCCCAAATATAACCTGCCTTCCTTAAATTGCCTTTGTCATTGTGTTTTGTAACAGTAAGTAATACATAGGAGGTGGCCACATAGCCCACATAGCCTAATGTTGAATTTGCTATGCTGACCTCAAACTCCAGAGATTTTCTTACTTCAGATTCCTTGTTATAGATTGTCAATATTCTGCATTCTATTCCTTGTCTCAAAATGAGCTTGTATATATGCGGTAAATTTATTCTCCATGAAGTTGAATGTAATTTTCCCTGTGGTTTTTAACATGGTGTGTCCATGAGGTGAGCCTAAATCAAAACGAGGTATGATAGAAGTATGGAGCACGCTGACTCTGACTGGTCATGCCTGAGTATCACAGGTTTTTAAACACTTCAAAATGCCATCTGTGCTTAAAATGTCTTGCTTACAAAGTTTTATTATACTGACAATTTTGAAATTTTGATAATATAGAGTTTTATTCCCCTACCCCCATATTTTATCTCATGCCCTGATCTTTCTACTTGTCTTTGTTCCTTTCATATAGTATCCCGGTATATTTTTATGATATGCTTGTTTTTCTTCATATTTGTATAACTGTTATATATTAAGTTTGAATATGAAAGCTTATGTATCTTCAGATATGCCTGATATTTTTTATGTTGAATATTAAAGTGATTAATTATTGAAATCTCTGAACATTTGGTTTTGGATCATCTTGTTTTGCTGAATCAGAGGGTTTTGAAAAGCTTATCTTGATTGTTTTGTTTAATTCAGATGTTGTCATTCTCTGCCCAGATTCTTGTCCAATGAGTTTAAACACAAGATAATATCTACAATTCTTCTTGCACCTGGGCTGAGCTCAGCATGCATTGTAGAGAGAAAATTATTCAAGCCTAAAACAAAATTATTTTAAAAATCAAGAAATCATTAAAAGTGCATAAAGTCTTAAGTGATGAAATTAAGATTTAAACCACATAGCACTTCAGTAGAAACATGTTCTCTAGAATCTTCCAATTTAGGATCAATGTCATCTAGAAAAATTCAATGTTTACAGCTGTGTTCTCATTTTAATATGACAGTATTAAATCATATGTGATAGTTAATGGTAATTGACAGATTATCAGGATCCAACATAAGCTGGGAAATGGGCCTTTGGGCATTACCTGTGAGGGAGTGTCATGATTATACTAACTGATGTAGAAAAAATGTGGGACAAAACTTGTGGGGGGGGGTGGCCCCAGAGCCCTCCCCCATGGCAGCAGAGGAGGCCCATGATTGCAGCCCGGGTTCACGTGTGGGATTTGGGCCCGCAGATTCGGCATCCTGGAGTCGGCCGGAAGTGGAGCCTGGGTTCTGAGCACTTCCGCCCCGGGGCGCTGTAGTTCCCACATGGTTTTAGACAGGTCACTGAGTCGTAGAAGTAGGCCAAAGAAGACACTCTGACTGAGCTTCCATGAGTAGTTTTATTGACGGATGGTGAATCTGGTGAGCTCCCCTGAAAAGCCAGGAGGAGTTCCCTTTTATTGGAAAGGGGCTGGACTAGGGAGGAGACTTAATTACCTATGTCCCCCGCCTCATTAATATGCAAATCTCAAGGCAGAGGGCTCTCAGGCAAGCCCCTTACCCGTGTCTTCTTGACTGAAGTTCACAGGTGAAATGGGAGGGGCCACGGGTTCTGGGGGTATGGCCACACCTGCAATCTCAGGGTTCCGGCCAATGACAACCCTTCATAGCCCAACAGAAAGACCTCTCTCAAATTTTGAGCAGGATCATTTCTTGGGTGAGTCCTGTACTTCATACAAAGAATAAAATTAGTTGAACTCAAGCAATTATTATTCTCTACTGTTTGATCTTGAATATAATATTACTAGCTACTTCAAGCTACTGATGCCTTCAATTCCCCTACATAAAGGACTGAAACTTGAACTGTGAGCTAAATAAATGTTTTTTTCCCTCCTTAAGCTGCAAGTGTTAGAGTATTTTTAGTAGAATATCAAAATGGCAAATTACAGCACTAGAAATATCAATCTTCTTGAATTTTTACCTCATAGGTTTTTGGCATACCCATGTTCGTGCATACACATATAATCTGTAACTCACACTGATGCATGCATTCATAAAAAACAAATTTTAAAAAGAGTTACCTTATTGCACAGTGGTTTTGTTGTTTTCCTCTGTTTTCTTCTACAGTTTTGCAAAATTACATAAATGAGAAATTAGTCTAGTAATATTGAATCATAAATTTACTGTTTTTCATGAAGATTATGAAATCTTTTTAAAAAGTCTATTCATTAATGAACACCAGCTCTTAGCATCATGCACATTTCATACTAAACACTATAAAAGAAAAAAGGAACAATAAGAAGATAAACATAGTTAAAGTTACCTAAGACTTATGAAAGACTCTTTATAGGAAGTGACATCTTAAATAGTCGTATACTTAATACATAGCAGCAAAAAAAAAAATAAAATAAAATAAAATGGTAAGATCAAAGACTAGCTCTGGACTCTAAAGAAAATTTAAAGATTGTTAATGATAGAACATCATATATACTGTGTTTGGAGATCAGTGGAACAAATTCTGAAAGGGGCTTGAAGGGTATTGAATCTAGGTAGCAAAAGGTATCTATAATACCAATGAAAGGGAACTTACATTATTGTATATTTTATGGAGAAAGATGGAAATATTTTAGATATTTTATACAGGGAGTGAAACGTTCAATTTAATATTAAAAACCTACAAAGACTAGAATCTGGAGAAAAGTAGGAAATCCAGAAGGAGAATTCAGCAGTGAAGGGGAGTTTCAGTTACTTAAGTGAGTGAAGGGTGACCATCAAGTGAGCGACCACAGTAGATGGAGAAAGAAATTAGTTTGGGATTAGAGAAAGACAGAGGTACAGTTGGAAAAATATTAGGGACAATTTATTGTATATAAAGAAAAGCTACAAGAATTATCTATAAATAAGAAGCATGAAAAAATAAAATATTTAAAACAAATTAATGTTAATTGGCTTGGTGACTCACATATATAGGGTTTTTTAATATATGTATCATTAGAAAAATTAAAAAAACACAATATTCAGTCAACTTCTATGCAAATAATGCTTCTTTACAAAAATATAGTATTTATTCATTTACATATTCATTTATTAATTATTGCACAGGTGGATTATGTATGCATATGATGTGTTTTATGTGAGTCCAGGCATGCATAGGCCATCTGACGTATATGAAATTCAGAGGATAAATTTCTGGAGCTAGTTTTTCCTGGCATCTTGGGTTCAGTGACTGAGCTTCAGTCATCAGTCTTGCATAGCAAGTGCTTTTCCTTGTTAGGGCATTATTAACTTTAAAATGTCTAGTGTGCCATTATGTGTCACCAAAAATTGGGTTGATTTATTTTTCACTTTTCCATTGACTCTAGATTATACATGAGAGCTGCATAATACATTTGATTATAATCTCTCCTATATCCTTCTCAGTCTGGAGGTTTCCTCCTTGCATCATTTTTTCCTTTGAATAATTTTCCATAGTAATTCACACTGAATTATTTCCTTAAGCCTTATTTTTGGCAACTTTTAATTAACTATTAGAGATTTTCTTCTTTTTCCCAGTAATTTATTTATTTAATCATTTTACATTCAGATTGCTACCCTGCCAGGTCCCTACCTCACACAGTCGCTCTCCACATAACTCCTTGCACTTCTTCTCTGAGAGTATAAAGGCTCCTCTCGCCCAACCTTAGCACCTCAAGTTTCTGCAGGGCTAGTTACCTCTGTTCCCACTGAGGTCAGATTAGTTAGAGGAATGGGATCCACAGGTGCCAGGAGCCAAACCTAGGGGAAATTACCAGCTGTTCTGGAAAACCTAGTTAGTTAAAGTACAAGGCTAAGAAAGGACATTGGTGGTCTCAGGCCCCAGGAACTTAAAAACACCTAGTATTTCCTGGAAGCCGGTTACTATAGTGGGATAATCTTAGGCAATGAGGAGTGATAGTGGGATAGGCTTAAGCAATGATCTTTGCCTAAACTTCCCATTTTGCTATGCCTTTATAAACTGCCTCCTGAAATTAAAATTTGAGAGCTTGATCAAAATTCTCGACTTTCTCTCCTTCTTCATATCTCTTGTCCCTTCATTCTTTCATGCCCCTCTTCTCCAGGTCCTCGTTGAATTCCCAATGGGCAGGGGCACACAGACAGGGAACAAATTCAGGGACAGCCCCCACTCCAGTTGTTGGGAACCAACAGAAAGACCATGCTGCACATCTGCAACATATGCATGGGGGTCCTAGATCCAGCCCTTGTATGCTCTTTGGTTGGAGGTTCAGTCTCTGAGAACACTCAAGGGTCGAAGTTAGTTGACTTTGTTGGTCTTCCTGTGGAGTACCTATTCCCTCTAGGGCACTCAATTCTTTCTCCAATCTTCCATAAGAGTCCAGTGTTTGGCTATGAGTCTCTATATCTGTTTAAATAAGCTGCTGTGTGGAACCTTTCAGAGGATGGTTATGTTAAGCTCCTGTATGCAAGCATAAACAGAACATCTTTAGTAGTGTCAGGGATTGGTTCTCACTCATGGGATGGGTCTCATGTTGGGACGATTATTGGTTGGCCACTTCCTCAGTCTCTGCTCTGTTTTTGTCATTACATTGCTTGTAGACAGGACAGAATTTGGTGTAAAAGTTTTCTGGGTTGGTTGATGTTCTTGTCAATCCAATGGAGATCCTGCTTGGCTATAGGAGGTGGCTGGACACTTCAGATTACCTACTGTCAATGCTAGGAGTCTCACCTAAAGTTACCTCCATAGATGCCTGGGAACTTCCCAGATCTCAGTCTCTGGCATGTCCTAGAGATATGCACTACCACCACCCCATGGAACTCCAATTTCCATTCATTCTCCTGGCCATCTCTCCTGTTTCTACTCACACCTGTTTCTGACATCGCCCCTCCCCATTCACTTCCCATGCTCTCTCTCTTCCAGTTCCCTTGCTCCATCAGCCTCTTATGACTATTTTATTCCCATTCTAAGTGAGATTCAAACCTCCTTGCCTGTGCCTTCCTTATTGTTTAGCTTCTTCGGGTCTGTGGAGTGTAGTATAGTACCTGTATTTTATGGCTGTTAGCCACTTATCAATGAATACATACCATACATATCCTTTGTGGTCTAGGTTACCTCACTCAGGTTGATATTTTCTAGTTCCATTCATTTGCCCATAAAATTCATGATGTCTTTGTTTTCAATAGCTGAATAGAATTCCATTGTATAAAAGAACTACGTTTTCTGTATCATTCTTTGTTAGAGGGACATCTAGTTGTTTCTAGCTTCTAGCTATTACAAACAAGGCTTCTGCTATGCATATAGTGGAGCATGTGTCCTTGTGCTATGGTGAGGCATCTTTGGGTATATGTCCAAAATATATTGGGTATAGGCTATAGCTGGGAATTTAGGTAGATGTATTTCCAATATTTTGAGGAATCTTGAGATTGATTTCCAGAGTGCTTCTACCAGTTTGCAATTCTACCAGCAATGGAGGAGTGTTCCTCTTTCTTCATATCCTTGCCAGCACATATTGTGCCTGGTGGTTTTGATCTTAGCCATTCTGACAGGTATAAGGTTGAATCACAAAGAAGCCAAAAGCATACAGTGGAAAAAAGAAAGCATCTTCAGTAAAAGGTGCTGGTCTAACTGGCTGTCTGTATGTAGAAAAATGAAAATAGATCCATATCTATCACCTTGCACAAAGCTCAAGTCTAAGTGTATCAAAGACCTCAACACAAAATCAGATACACTGAATCTAATAGAAGACAAAATGGGAAAGGATCTCTAACTCATTGGCACAGGGGGAAATGTCCTAAACAGAACTTCAATGACTCAGGTTTAAAGATCAACAATTGACAAATGTGACCTCTTGAAACTGAAAAGCTTTTGTAAGGCAAAAGACAAAATCAATAGGACAAATCTGAAACCTATAGATTGGGAAAAAACTTAACTACCCCCATATCTGATAAAGGGCTTGTATCCAAAATATATAAAGAACTCAAGAAACTAACTTTCAAAAAACCAAATAACCCAATTAAAACATTGGGTACAAGACTGAGCCTGTCTTAGGTCGTTCTGACAAGAATGCCTTCCTTACACATCATAGAATATGCATTATCAAAAGTAATGCACTTCTTAGTTTGTTAAGGCTCTGTGCAGAATCTTACCCATCCTTGGCTTGCCAGCCTGTTAATTTAATAACACTGTCTGGGGTCCATTTACAGGTAGGGAGAGGCAGAGAGCCTTTGGGGTTGCTTGGCAAGAATCTGACATGGGCCAAGGACAAGGAAATGGGCTGATTGGCAGGAATATGACATTGGCCAAGGACAAGGAATGGGCTTCAGGCAGGAATCTGATATTAGGCTAGAACAAAGAAGTAATTTCAAGCACCATTCTAAATTTTAGGCTAAAACAAGGAAGTAGGCTTCAGACATCAAAAATGATCCTGTGCTAGGACAGGGAAGTAGGCTCAGATACTTTGGTCATCCTGATAAGCCCTTAGAAACAGTGATCATGGAATGTTCACATAATTGGGTTTAATACCTTGCTTTCTCTTGACTATTTGTGTTTATTGTCTTGCTTGTTCCTTAACTATTTGCATCTATTGTATTGCTAACCCTCAACCTAGAACTGACCTTAATACATGCATGTAATTAAGATGATATAAAAGCATAAAAGAGGAGGGGGGATGGGAGTGGGGTTTCTAGCAAGGGAAATGGGGAAAGGGGATGACATCTGGATTGTAAATAATTAAAATATCCAATAAAAATTTTAGAAACACACATATTTGGTACAGAGCTAAACACAGAATTTACAACAGAAGAATCTTGAATGGTAAAGAAGCACTGAAGAAATGTTCAAAATCCTTAGTCATCCAGGAAATATAAATCAAACTGAATTTGAGATTCCACCTTACACCAGTAGAATGTTTGGGAAACATTTAATGACTTCTTTCCTAGAGGTTAGTTTACCTTATCTTGATTTACATTTGGTAAATGGTATCTGTCTAGAAAATTTAGTTTAGATTTTCCAATTTTGTGGAGTATAGGCTTTTGAATAAAAATTACTGATTTTTAAAATTTCCTCAGTGTCTGTTGTGGATACTGTCTCTCTCTGCCTCTTAGTTTGGTTGGCTAAATTTTTGTCTATACTGTTGATTTTCTCAAAAATCTAGTTCTTGGTCTTATTGATTCTTTATTTTGTTCTCTTTGGTTTTATTAGATTTGAGGCCTGAGTTCCATTATTTCCTGCCATCTACTCCTCTTGGATATGTTTGCTTCTTTGTGTTCTAGAGCTTTCAAGTGTACTGTTAAATTACTAGTATGAGATCTCTCCAATTTCCTTATGAAGACACTTAGTGCTATGATCTTTCCTCTTAGCACTGCTTTACATTGTATTCCATAAATGTGAATATGTTGTATATTCATTTTCATTGAATTCTAGAAAGCCTTTGATATCTTTCTTTATGTCTTCTTTAATCCAGTGGTAATTCCATTGAGAGTTGTTCAGTTTCTATGAGTTTGTAAACTTTCTGTTGTCTCTGTTGTTGTTGAAGTCCATGGTGATTTGATAAGATGTAAGAGGTTATTTCAAACTTCATGTATCTCTTAAGGCTTGTTTTGTGACCAAGAATATGGTCACTCTTGGAGAGGGTTTAATGAGGTGCTAAGAAGATATTATATTCTTTAGCTCTTCAGTTAAATATTCTGTAGATCTCTGTTAGGTCCATTTGATTCATAACATCTTTTAGTTTCACTATTTCTCTGTTTAGTTTCTGTTCTGATGACCCGTCCATTGTTAAGAGTGGGAGGTTGAAGTTTCCCATTATTTATGAATGGGGTTTGATGTGTGATTTAAGTTAATAATGTTTCTTTGTGAATGTTGGTTTCCTTGCTTTTGGGGTAAATGTTAAGAATTGACAAGTCATCTTGATGGACTTTTTCTTTGATGAGTATGACATATCCTTTCCCATCTCTTCTGATTACTTTTGGTTGAAAATCTACTTTATTAGATATTAGAATGGCTATTTCAACTTGTTTCTTGGATCTGTTTGTTCAGAAAACATTTTTCCAGCCATTTAAGTGGCTGTTTTTGTTTCTTGTAAGCACCAGAATGATAGATATTGTTTATGCATCAGTTCTGTTAGCCTGTGTATTTTTATTGGTAAATTGAGTCTGTTGATGTTAAAAAATATTAATGACAATGACTCATAGTTTCTCTTACTTTGATGGTGGTGGTGGTGGTGGTGTGTGGTATGTGTGTGTAGTCCGTGTGTGTGTGTGTGTGTGTGTGTGGTTCTTTTGGTTTTCCTGTGAATTTATTAATATTTTTTGTGTTTTTTGGGTGTAATTACCTTCTTTATGTTGGAATTTTTCTTCTAGCATTGTCTGTATGGCTGGATTAGTAGATATTGTTTAAATTTGTTTTTTTTCGCAGAATATCTTGGTTCTCCATCTAGGGTGATAGAAAGTTTTGTTGGGTATAATAGTCTGGGATGACATCTCTGGTCCATTAGGATCTTCAAGACATCTGTCCAGGCCCATCTGTCTAGACACTTCTTGCTTTTAGAATCTATTTTGAGAACTCAAGTGCAGTTCTTATAAGTTTGCTTTAAATTTTACTTGGACTTTTTTCGTTGCCACTTTTAATACTCTTTCTTTATTCTATAAGTTTAGTGTTTAATTATTATGTGGTAAGAGGATTTTCTTTTCTGGTCCAATCTATTTGGTGTTCTCTAAACTTCTTGCTTCTTGTAGGTTTATAGCTCTCTCTCTCTCTCTCTCTCTCTCTCTCTCTCTCTCTCTCTCTCCCTCTCTCTTTCTCTCTGTCTGTCTGTCTCTGTCTATCTCTCTCTGTGTGTCTCTGTCTCTGTCTCTCTCTAGATTAGGGAAATTATCTTCTATGATTTTGTTGATGACAGTTTTCTGGGCCTTTGATCTGGGTATCTTCTATTATTCCCATTATTCTTAGGCTTTGTCTTTTCATCCAAATTTCCTGAATACTTTGTGTTAGAAACTTATTTTAGATTTGGTATTTTCTTTGATCTATGTTTCATTCTTTTTTATTTTATTTTCTATCCTTGAGATTCTCTCTTCTATCTTATGTATTCTGTTTGTGATGCTTGACTCTGTAGGTCCTGTTCTTTTCCCTGTTTTTTCATCTCCAGGGTTTCCTCAGTTTGTGTTTTCTTTATTGTTTCTATTTCAATTTTCATGTCTTTAACAGTTTTATTCATTTACTTCACCTGTTTGATTGTATTTTCCTCTTTTTTATATTTATTCATTTTCTCTTTAAAGGCCTCTACTTGTTTGTTTATATTTTTGTTGTATTTCTTTAAGAGATTTATTTATTTCTTCTTTAAATACCTCTAGCACCTTGATAAGATTTAATATTTAATATCACTGTCTTGCTCTTCAGATGTGTTAGGCTATCCAGGGCTTGCTTTTGTAGGAGAGCTGATTTGTGATGGTGTCATATTGCCTCAACATTTTTTATTATGTTCTTGTGGTGGCCTTTAGTCATCTGCTTGTCTCTGATGTTGACTAGCCTGGTAATCCCTGGTGTTAGAAGGCCTCCAGGACTACAGGTTAGTCTTTAATGGCAACAGGTCCCTGGTTGTCCTGGGTGGCAGCTGGCCTTCAGAGAAGCAGGCAAAGCTGGTTTTCCTGGGTGGTACCAGGTCTCCATTGAGACCGACAGAGTAAAGGTCTGAAGTGAAGATCCTAGATTCTGAGATTTTCATATAATGTATTTGGTCAAAATCATTCTTTCTCCCTGAATTTCTCCTATATCACTCCCTCCGTTCTCAACACTACAAGCCTTGTGTTTTCTCCCTCTTCCCTTTCTTCCTCCTTGTCTCTTCCTTTCCCTCATCCTCCTTCTTCTTCTCCTCATCCTCTTTCATTTCTTCTTTCATCATGTCCAATTTATGCTGCCTATATGTTTTTTACTCTGTTGACTTCCATTGAATCTTGGATGACCTACCAGCGGCTACACACTTAAAGAAAGTTTAAAGACAATAAAGTAACCACAAAATATGTTTAGATGCCCAAGGAAAGAAGTTTCCTTTTTCTGATTCTACTATTTCCTGAAATAATTAGACTTGCCTAAGTCTAATTATATTCCACCTGTATAATGTGCTAGCTTAGGAGAAAAAAAAAGGTATGGATAAACTGAATAATGAAAAGCATGGTTAGCTTTACTTTACCATGAGGATCTGAGGGAAGTTATTTTCATTGAAATTGATGTCATGGATAATGATAGGAAATGAATGATAACACTGATAACACTATTAATACAGTTGATAAAATATAAGAGTAAAAATCTCCAGTGGATGTTTCAACATTTAAATAAGACCTAATGTGTTAGGGCTAGCTAGTATTTCTCATTGACATTAAAATCCAACATATCACCTCAATAGAGAGAAGACACTGGAAAAAATATTGGTCAGAGTTTTAACTATGGGATGGCAACCCTTTTCACTCACTTGTTGCCCTGACTTCCTGATGGAGGTGGGCTCTATAAGTTCCCTCTCCTTACTGTAGGGCATTTCATCTAAGGCGCTTCTCTTGAGTCCTGAGAGTCTCACACCTCCCAGGTCTCTGGTGCATTCTGGAGGGTCCCCTCAACCTCCTACCTCCTGAGGTTGTCTGTTTCCTTTCTTTCTGCTGTCCCTCAGGGCTTCAGTCATTTTCCCTCACCCTTGTTCCTGTCTGAAAGAACTGCAGGGATGGAAATGGAGATGAGCCTGAGGAAAGGAAGTTCCAGTGACAGACTCAAAGTGAGATCCAGCTCAAGGGAGATATCAAGGCCTGACACTATTACTGAGGCTTATGGAGCACTCACAAAAAGGACCTATCATGTCTACCCTCCGAAAGAGCCAACAAGCACCTGAAAGAGTCAGATGCAGATATTTGCACCCAACCAATGAACAGAAACTCCTGACCCTGTAGTTGAATTAGGGAAAGGCTGGAAGAAGCTGAAGAGGAGGGAAATCCTGTAGGAGGATCATCGATCTCAATTAACGTGGACCCCTGAGATCTCTCAAATACTGGACAACCAATCAAGCAGCATATACCAGCTGCTATGAGGCCCCCAACATATATGGAGCAGAGAACTGCTGGGTCTGGGTTCAGTCAGAGAAGATACACCTAACCCTCAGTAGACTGGAGACCCCCAGGGAGCTTAGAGGTCTGGTTGGGTGGGGGTGGGGGTGCGGGTGAGGACATCCTTGTGGAGACAAGGAGAGAAGGTGGGGAGGAGGTATGGGATATAGAACAGTCAGGGGTGGAACAGAAGGGGGAATAAAATCTGGAATATAAAATAAATAAATAAATAAATAGAAACAACAAACAAATGAAACAGAGAAGAAGAAAAGAAACTGATACTGGCTGAAGGTTTAAGACTGGATCGAGAAACTAGGATTTATCAGAATGGAAAAAGATGTTTCATGTTAGAGCTCCAAAGAGGGAATAAACAGCAATAAAATAAAACTGTAGCATATGCCTAATGGTTTTTGTAAGATCAATACCTTTGTGATTTTGAATAGAAAAAACTATTTTACTCCTTTACCCACAGATGTCAATAGAGCCACTCTACACCAATATTGTAATATTGGTCAATTACATGAGTGTCACAAAGCACACAGTTTGTTGTCATAGTATCTGACACAGAGGGGGCTACGAATGTTGTGTCTTAACAATCAGGTTTTTACAGTATAGAGAATATTTGGCAAATTTTTAAAATTATGTTGCTACTAATAAAGTATACTCTAGATCATACTATTTAAGGAACTAACAAATATTATGTAAGCTTTCACTTTTGCTTTCTTAACCTTCTCTCCCTTCAAAAATATAATTATAAATTCTGGAAGAAAGAATTTATAAATATGTATTAGAGGATAGATTGAGTAGGTCTTGAATCATTGTTTTAGGGGGTCCAGGGGGTGCAATGCTTAGGATGTAAATAAATGCAATACTAAATTAATAAAAAACAAAAAGAAAATATGATCAAAAAAATATCAAAAAATTAATGAGAATAAGTATAAAGAAAATAAAGATTTAATAAAATTATCTGGAAATTTGTTATCAAAACATATCAAGGATAGAAAAGAAATAACAATAATTTACTTATTAGTAAGAGTCTGTGGTGGGTAGTCTTGTCTATGATCTTAATAAGAAACAAACCACTGGGAAAATCTATAAGAATTTGTCATGGTTAGGTCAAGTGAAGTGGTAAAACTCCATCCTAACTGTGGATTATAGCGTTCCATGGGCTGGAGCATCAGGTTAAATAAATAGGAGAAAGGCAGTTAAAAACCACTATTCATTTCTTTATCCCTGTTAATTGAATGGAATTTTGAACAGCTGTAACACTCTTCTGCACCAAGATGGACTGCAGTTTCAATCTATGAGCCAAAATAATACCACACACACACACACACACACACACACACACACACACACACACACACATTATAAAAGGGAATGCATTAGAATGACTTACATCATATTGCCTGGCTAGGTTAAAAATGGCCACCTACAAACCAAACAAAAGACAGAGGAAAAAGACAGTAAACACAGCAAAGTCAGACTCAGAGGCAAGGTAATCAAAAGAAAGTATCCTGGGTGTTTTCACTTCTCTCCCAATCATTAGCTTTTCTATAAATTTAATAATGATTTTTAATATCTCAAGTCTGTGTTTCTCAAACATGTAGAGTACATAACAAATGAGAATTGATAGTTTTCTTCTGTATTAACCATTTGGAAGAACAAACACATTTGGCTATTGAATATAATTTCTGCGATTGGATGACATATTCTCTTAAAGAATACATTAGAAGTTACCTCTAAGTATAGACTATCTTTTGCAATGAATGGCAAAAGGATGATAGTGCTTGCTATCCCATTTGTCCCCTCTATATGATCTAAGAATGTCCTTTCATAAGGCATAAAGAACTATCAAAAGTGATTCCATTCTATATGGAACATTCCTTGAGGTATATTTAATTTCAGTTATATTTGCACTGCTTATGCATAGCTTTTTTTTTTTTTTTTTTAACTGCTATGTGTCTTCTTCAGCATCCAAGAACCAAATTCCAATAAGGGAGGGTATCATATTGGGATGTTTTGAGACTACATATCTTGATGTTGAATGGTGTTCCAGTTACAGAACATTATGGTATTATTTATTTGGTTTATTTCCACTCTTTCTTTCACCACCATTCTACTACTCTCTTTGCAAAAGGACACTCATCCTATAATCTAAGGATACTTTGAAGGTGGTCTTTCCTTTAATTTACCCAGAAGCTTATTATAAGCGCTATGTAACTATTTGACATTAGATTGTATGTTTTATTGTATGGCTTCTATGATTCACATGAGCATTCTCCAAGGAAGAAATCTAAAATCCTGCTCCAAAGAGCTCTAACAGTTACTTGTTTTGATGTATTGAGGCATTACTCTGAGAAAGGACAATGAGGAAATCTCTGATTAATGACTCAAATTTCAATTCTGTGTGTGTTGTGTGTGTGTGTACAATTTTATCTGTATTTATTATACTATTTTTACTTTATTTTAAAGTTCATTTTTTTTTATTTTCACATTGGTGGATATCAAACCCAAGCTACAAATCCTAGGCAAGTATTTCAGCATGGAGCTGCATGTACAGTTCCCATAGTATTTCATATCATTGTTGCTTTGAGTTTTTTGAGATAGGTTCTCACTATGCAGCTCAGATGTTTTGCCCTGGCCTTCCTCGGTCCTGGGACTATTACCTGTGTGCCACCTAGCCCATATTTGTGCTCTTTACTTTTAAATGTGAAAATAATTATTTTAAAATTATGTGATTTTAAGTACTTTTTGTCATTATTGTTTAATTTTTAGCCATTTACTTCCTGTTGTATTGGTTCAGCTGGGCAAAGAACCACTACTCCTCCACCATCTCAAATCCTAGATCCACCATTTTCTACTCCCATTACCCCTCACTGGACATCATTTGGTAGAATATTGTCATCAGCCTCTTAGGGAGGAACAATTGAAAATTCGAAATTGTTTACCACATTAATTTCAGCTGCAACCCTTCTGTGTTTCTTAAACACTTGCAGCAAAATGAAGCTCAGTAGACTTCTTATTCTCTGTAGTAATCATTTTTAAATCACAAAGACATAGCAGTTGTGTAGATGATGAGTTCTCTTTCTGATTCCTGGATCAAAATATGATTGTGTATGGCTGGCTATTGGATTATAATAATACAAGATGTCTTACCCTTGAAAGAATCCTGAGCCCTTAAAGCCTGTTTGATCTTCTGTGTATTCTGTATTGATATTATTCTATTTTGTGTATTTTGGTACAAAACTTATAAATAGAAATGTCAATAGAAGAAGAAGGAGGAAGACCAAAGTGAGGGTGCTTTTGTCCTTTTTAGAATGAGTATCAAAAGATTCAACCAGAGCTCCCAGAATCTAAACCTCCAGCCTGAGAACAGACAGGGGCAAGCTGTCCTCTGAGAGGCTCTAACCAGCAGCTGACTCAGACAGATACAGACATCCAGAGCCAAACAGTGGATGGAGCTTGAGGACTCTTAAAGAAGAATAGGTGGAAGGATTGTGGGCCCTAAGGAGATAGGAACTGCACAGGAAGATCAACAGAGTAAATCAACCTGAACCCTTGGAGCTCTCAGAGACTGAATCACCAACCGTGGAGCATACTAGTCTACACAGATCTACCTCCATGGGCTGAACCTAGGCCTCCCTGCACATATCTTGTAAATGTGCAGCTTGGTTTTCATGTAGGTCTCAAACATCTGGAGTGGGGGCTATCCCAAAACATGCAGCCTGTATATGGAGTATGGTCTTCTAAAAAAAAAAAGTTATTCAATTATTCATGGAATATTATTTTTTTATATCTCTTGTATTCAGTTTGCAACTACTTCATTGAGAATTTTTGTATGTATACTCATGAGGGATACTGGACTATAATTCATATATTTTTGTTGGGTTTACACGTGATTTCACTATTTCAATATTATTTGCTTTGTGAAGGAGCTTATTGTGGTTCTGAATTTTTTTTAAACATAACTCAAAAAGTATTGCTTGTTTGAAGGCTCTATAGAATTCTTGTATAAGTATATCTGACCCTTGGTATTTTGCTTGTTTGTTTCTTTTCATTTTATTCTGTTTGAATGCTTTTTAAATTTTTTTGATTTGCTGAAAAAAAATTAAAAATAAAAATTTAAAATAAAAAAAAAGAAGGTAAAAGTTTTCCTACTTCTAACTTCATTATATCCCAGATAAAAATGTTATTAGAAAAAAAATACTAAAAGATTTAACTTTTCTCTTGCATATTAGAATATCTTTTAATCAAGACAAAGATCTTATTATGTAGCTCTGGTTGGCCTTAAATTCATTAACAGCTTTCATATTGAGTGCTATAAATGCTAGAATTACAAGCATGTACCACCAAACCCACCTACCTCAAATATTGCTGTACACATGAGATACATTTTATTGCTCACATGGTAGCTGTGAATCAATGATGTGTTTATTATCCAATTGTTAGCAGGTATCTGTACAAATTGACAGCAAAGTCAACTAACAATTGGCTCCATCTTTGAAACATGCTTTTGTGCCAAGCTCATGAAGTTTTAATTACAATCATTTTGAAATATTCATGGTTATTGAACTTCCTTATTTCTGTGCAGAAACAAGACAAAAATATTCCTTTGAAATCTGATGACAAAAAACACTTGATATGGACAATACACAGTTGTGTAGTGCCTAATTGCTTACTCATAAGAAATGAGCATTTGTCCTCATTTAGTTATTATGTTCAGTGCCACAGAACAAATACAAATGTCCTCTTCCTTGAGTGTTTTATTTTTCTAAGAGAGTTTGTCCATATATGAGGACAACATTGATTACTATAACAATTATTGTAGGTGTCAGCATGTCATATGCAAGACAATGAAAGTCATTGAGTTTCTCTCCTTTTCAAGATGTTTTTCTAACATTCCTTGATTCACACACATCTTATCAACATTGTACTCCTGAAACTTACACTCAGTGACCTAATCCTTCATGGATTTTGACTTCTATGTATCCAGTTATTTGTTCATTAAACAAAAGTATATTGAATGCTGACATATCTATCATGCTCTAGAAAAGATATTGATATTGCTAGGAATAATGAACCATAGTTGTTATTATCAAGTATTTCACATTGCAAAGCCAAGTTAACTGTGTACACAAGTGTAACAGAAAGAAAATGTGATATGTGAAAAACAAAGTTTGAAGTATATTTGAAGTAGTATAGACACACCCTTAGGATTCTCAACACATTCGTAGAGCTGGGAAGAACTCAGTCTGTTAACACTCATTCCAATCCAATGACCCTGTTTAAAAAGAAATATTTACTATAAACCATACTTTTCTAGAATGGCTTTGGGTAATGTACTTGCCTTTCTGCTAATCACTATAGCCACCCTTTCTGACCTACATGGTTCATGTTCAAGTATAGCATTGATAACATTTCAGTGAAAGAAACATTCAACTCCATCACAAAATGTCATCTCCATTGTTGGAGTACAATGGGTTTTAACTGACACCTTCAGGATAACCACAACATTATTTAAACAAAAAATATACATCATAGTACATATAGGCTTATACTCACACAGATGCACATATATGTTTATAAACATGTATGCATGCAGGCATACCCCATAGCCACATAAAATTTTTTTTTAGTTTTCAGTGTGCAAATCAAAGACCACCTACATCACAAAAAAGTACGTACAAAATCTCATATTCTATGGTTAAATTCTAGACCTATAAAAGCAAAGTTGCTTGGGTAGAACCCAGGCATTTTCTCCAGAGAGATGTGTTAAACTATATAGTGTGTAAATGATGGTTCAAGACCTATATTATCAAAGCCAGTTCATTTTATATCTTTTACCTCTTACTTTGACTTGAGGTTCAAAAATTATTTATTCATTCACTTTTGAATAAGGCTGATAAGACTTCTAGGTTCACATACTCTCAAAGAGTTCTAGTATAAGCTCAAAAGTATAGTATCAATATTTTATTGAAAAATTAGTATGAGTAAATCATATGAAACTTAATGTATGACTCAATAACATTTTACATATTTATATACCTGTTACCAAAAACTAGCTCAACAAATAATATTCCTAACAGACAAGAAGGTACCTTTTCAGTTACTACTATCTCCTTTACCCTTTTGTAAAGACAATTATATATATATATATATTATATATATATATATATATATATATATATATATAATTTTAGATTGTTTTGCTTTGTGGCAGAGTTCAGAAGAAGAAATTATATAAGACATCAGATCTCCTGGAATTGGAGTTAACAAATTATTGTGAGTCATCATTTGCATACTCAGATTCAAATTGGTTTCTCTGAAAGATCAAGAAGCACTCTCAAGCATTGTGTCACCTTGGTTGCTATAACGTGACATCATAATAGTTTTTGTTCCTCTTCTTGCCATAACTGGTATCTTGAAGAGATCTTCATTTGTTTTTTTATTTCTATCTCAGTTTTATATTATACTTTCTGTTTATAAGTATCTCTCATGTTACTATATATATAGTAATAATTCATTATTTATAATTCTAACATTTCACTTTATTTATACAACACCATTTTATACATTTCATTGTTGATGTGCAACTGGAATTTTTCATGGTGTAGCTATCTAAATAAAACTTTCATAAGTATGTTCATTATATCTTTTGATAGTCCATAGAAACCTATAATCTTTTCTGTTGAGAATGCATACAGAATATGATTCCTGGGCCACAGGGTATATGTAGTCTTACTGCCAACCTAATTTCTAAAGAGGCTGTACCACTTTGCACAAGCAACAGGAACATATGGTAGTTCTAATCATTCTACATTCTTGCCAAAATTTATTATTGGTCCTTATTTTAATTTTAACTATTCAAGTTGGTATATAGCAGTATCTAGCTGTTACTTTAACTTTATTGCATATTTGGTAATATGCAATAATGTCTATATACTTATATGCACTTACTGTTTGCATATTGTTTTATAGAATCTAGGTTAAAAATTTATGTCCATTTTTAATTGAGATATTTATATTCCTTACAGATTTTTATGAAAGCTTTATATAGTTTGTTTCTTTATATAACATGTGTTTGATATATTCATTCTCCAAGTCTATAGCATGACTCTCTACTCTCTTAAATGCAGTTCTTATTGAAGAAAAGCTCTTAAATTTAATGGAGTAAAATTACATCAATCTTCTTGCTAATGACTGTCTCATTTACTGTCCTATTTAGGTAACATTTGTTATGGGGTTAGGCAGATGTCTCTGCTTTTAAAGAATATTTACTTCTCTTGTAATGAACCAGGGTTTTCTTTTTCACCAGCCTCAGACTGTGACTCAAAACTGCTACAAGTTCCACGGGATCTGATGTCCTCATTGGCTTCCCTGGGCACCTTTCACAGACATACTGCACATAAACTCACACAGGTGTGTGCGCGTACACATACACACACACCCATCTAAATAAAAATAAATAAACCTTGTTTTGTATATTTTATGTAAATACTTTTCAGAATTTTAGACATGAATATTTTACAGCATTTCTATTCCTCCGTTCCAACTCTTCCCATGCACCTTCCATTATGTTTCAAATTTTATGATCTCTTTTTCTTTATCACTTTACACACAGAGACACATATACAGACATATGAAAACATATGTATATGTGTATACATATATGTATATGTGATTAATAAAGCTGAAGAGCTGTTTTGTTTGTATGTATACATTTTTTAATGCTGACAACATGGTATTAGATAACCAATTAAGGAACTTATCCCTTGAGAAAGACTAACTGTCCCTCTTTCAGTAGTCATTAGTAGCAAGTATTTCTTTAGTGACAAGTAAGGCCCTGTGACATTTGTTCTATCCACATTGGCATGTTAGCTGGTGTCATCATTCTGTTCTTGTTTAGGCATACATATTTGATAAGATTTCATGGGTGTATTTTCCCTGGAATATATGTTTACACTCTCTTACAGCAGATGTGCTGATTATATGACTTTTATATTTTGGCAACTCCCTGTTTCATGATGTTTCTTGAACTTAGGTGTAAAGGTTGTATTGTATAAATGTAAAATTAGTGGTGGGAAGCCATAGTCAATTTTTCTCTGTATTTAAATAGTCATTGCTTTCTGTAATGACCATCATCTACTGCAAAAAGAAGCTTCCTGGTAAGGGGTAAGAGTTGTATTCATGTGTGGGTATTAAGGTAGGCATTTAAATTCAGTTCGAAATTATACTAGTTTTGGAAAATGGCCATAGTAAGTTCTCCTATAGGATCCATGATCTCACTATCCGCAGATTTGTTTAAAATAGTAACCATGAATTTTCCCTATTGACCAGTCCATAAGTTCAATGTTAGGGCTGTTGCTTACCCAAGATTTAAGGGGCTCTATTATACCTTTGTGGCTATCATGTTATCCTGGACATTGCTGAGGTTTACAGCTGGATAGGTCTCGTAATTGTTTGATACTAATCAGCTTCACTCTACTTTTACTATCTATTCTGTGTTTTTCTTGAATCACAGGAAAAATCTGAAGTCACAAATTTTTTTTTACTTTCATATTTTAATTTCTTAATCTACCTGCTAGTCACTTGGACCTGGTTGCATTTAAGTAGCAATATACCAATTTATTTTTTAGTTATTTCCTTTATTCTTGTGATTATATATGATTATCATTTCCCTCCACTATTCCTCCCTACAAATCATTCCTGTACTCATCTGTTTTACATAGGCTTTCACCTGCTATGATGAAATACCATGATTAAAGCAATTAATAGAAAAAGGGATTATTTCAATTATTCTTCCATAACACAGTTCATCAACAAAGTCAGTCAGAACAGGTATTCAAGCAAAGTAGGAACCTGAAGGCAGAAAACTGATACAGAGACTTGGAAAGGTGTTGATTATTAGGTTGATCCTTGTTTCTTTCTTAACCTCTTTTTAAATAGCATCCAAGACCAACATCCCACCTTGCATTTGGTACTTCAACATCAATCAATAATTAAGAAACTACCCTAAAGGCTTACCTAAAACCTGAAGTTATGGAAGCATCTTTTCAGTGGACGTTTCCCTCCCTCAAATGATTCTACCTTGTGTCAAGTTAGTATAAACCTAGCCAACACAACCTCAATTGTCTATTTAAATTCATAATCTCTTTTAACATTAAATTTTATTATATATATGGGCTTATATAATCTAACCAATGTATAATGTTACATGAATGTATTTTTCTCCAAGCTTAATCAATGTTACTTTTCTTTTTCCATTATCATTGTCATCATTATTATCATTATTATTATTATTTAATCTTTTTCATTTTACATTCCAGTCATTATCCCCCTCTGGTTCACTCTTCCACTGTTTATCATTCCATTCTTCCTCCCCCATCTCCAAGAGGATGTCTCTACCCCATCCCCATCAGACCTCTGCACTCCCTGGGGCCTCAAGGTTTTCGAGGGTTAGGTATGTCTTCTCTCACTGAAGCTAGATCAGGCAGCCAACTGCTGTATATGTGTTGGGGCCTTGTATCAGCTAGTATATGCTGTTTGGTTGGTGGCTCAGTGTCTGAGAGATCTCCAGGGTCCAGGTTAGTTGACACTGCTACTCTTCCATGGGGGTCACACTCCCCCTCAACTTCTTCCAGCTTTTCCTAATTCAACTCCAGGGGTCCCCAGCTTCTGTCCATTGGTTGAGTGTAAGTATCTGCATCTGACTCTTTCAGCTGCTTGTTGGACCTCTCAGAGGGCAGACATGCAAGCTCCTGTCTGTAAGCACATCATAGAATCAATAATAGTGTCAGGCCTTGGATCCTCCCCTTGAACTGGATCCCAATAGGGTGAATCTCCTTGTATTTTTCAGGGCTAATCATTTGGTTTTGGAGAACAAATTGGTGTGTTCTTCCCTGGAAAGACCACTTCACTGCTGTTAATATTCTTCAGTTGCTTGGAGTTCTAGGTGTTGGGTTGGAGCCTCTTCAAAGGAGTTAACATCCTATTCCAAAGATAACTTGCTCAGCCATGGTGATTGCTGCTCTATTTATAATATTGAGAAATATACAGATCTTTCACTTGCTTGGTTAGAGTCACACCAAGGTATTTTATATTATTTGTGACTATGTGAGGGGTATCGTTTCCCTAATTTCTTTCTCACCCATTTATCATTTGAGTAGAGGAAAGCTACTGATTTCTTTGAGTTAATTTTATATTCAGTCACTTTGCTGAAGTTGTTTATCAGCTGTAGGAGTTCTCTCATGAATATTTTGGTGGGGGGGCGCTTATGTATACTATCATATCATCCACAAATAGTGATATCTTGACTTCCTCCTTTCTAATTTGTATCCTTTTGATCTTCTTTTGTTGCCTAATTACTCTGGCTAGAACTTCTAGTACTATGTTTGGTAGAATGGGAGAGAGTGGGCAGCCTTGTCTTGTCCCTGATTTTAGTGGGATTGCTTCATGTTTCTCTCCATTTAGTTTGATGTTGACTATTGGTTTGCTGTATATTGCTTTTATTATATTTAGGTATGGACTGTGGATTCCTAATCTCTCCAATACTTTTTAACATGAAGGGGTGTTGTATTTTGTCAAAGGCTTTTTCAGCATCTAATGAGTTGATCATAGTTTTTTTTTCTTTGAGTTTGTTTTTATAGTGGATTATGTTGATGTTTTCTGTATATTGAACGTATATATTCCGTATACTGCATCCTGATGTAAATCTTACTTGATCATGGTGAATGATGGTTTTGATGTGTTCTTGGATTTGGTTTGTGAGAAATTTATTGAGTATTTTTGCATCAATTTTCATGGGAGAAATTGGTCTGAAGTTCTCTTTGTTGGGTCTTTGTGTGGTTTAGGTAACAGTGTAACTGTGGCTTTATAGAATATATTGGGTAGTCTTCTTCTGTTTCTACTTTATGAAATTATTTGAGATGTCTTGATATTAGGTCTTTTTTGAAGGTCTGAAGTGTTCCTCAAATGCGGAATGGATATTAAAATGTGGTACATAAACACTGTGAAATACTAGAGAGCTGTAAAGATAACAGAAATTAGAAAATGTTCAGGTAAATCAATGGGAGTAGAATTATCATATTGAGTGAAATGAGCCACACCCAGAAAGAGGAACATAAATTATATTTTCTCTCATCAGAGGCTCCAAACAATAGAGAGGTAAATAGCAAGGTACACATTATCTAATGAATGAAAAGGAAATACTGGAAAGAGGGCTCTAATTGGGGAATGGGGAAGAAGAACTAAGGTGAAATAACAGTAAATGAGTTTAAAAACATCATAATGAATATTAACTACTAAAAATACCCATGATACATGCAAGTGGATATATCCATATATTATATGGATATATCATATGCATATATATGTATATGTGTATATATATGTATACACACATATGATATATGTATATATCAAAGCCCTTCCAATTTTTAGTTCTATCCTTCATTTATAAAGGTTATGTGGACTATCAATTTAACTCTTCTACTGCAATTTGAATTACATAATTCTGGAAATACCCAGTGCTTTCATAAGTACACTAGCAAACATATGCAGAAGCAGCACATTGACACTGCCGAACTATTATAAGCTAAATAGTTTCATGAACGAGATGTGTTTATGTAACAAACCAGGCATAATTGGCTTCAAATGAGAGACATTATCAGTGAAGAACATGTGTTTTTCGGATCCGGTTTTCAACATCAACTCCAGTAATTGGTAGTTGTGGCCTCAAGTCACTTTTTAAGTCTCTCTGTGCCTCTATCATCTTTTACTACTAGTAATTATACTAACTATATCTCATCTCTTCAATGATTATTCATTTGACTCTTGGATTTTAAATTTGTAGAATCTTCAGATCTGTTCTTTTCTACAAACAAAGTAACTATTTTCAATTGTATTTCTTCCTAGTAAAAGTTATATAGTCTACTGTTCTATTCTAGTCTGATATCGTGTTACATACTTTAGAAAATATCATATTCTTAGATAAGTGTGTTTCACCTCCTTGCTTTTGATAACAAACCTATGGCAATACTCTACAGATAATAATTATGTTCTCATCTTACACACTAATGTTAAATAATAATAAGTGGTACATGTTCTCAAACAAATTCAGACCTATTTCAATAAGGTAATATCTGTTCCAACAATGCTACATCCCCTAATCCTTCTCAAATAGTGTCATTCCCTGGTTTCTAAGCATTTACATATATGAGCCTATGGGGCAAATTCTTATTAAAGCTATCATATGGATGCTGATTTTTTTTCTTTGAATTTACTGATCCATTGAGTAATAATTCTATGCACCAAATTTCTCTCTAGAAGAATTGTCTACATTCAGTGGCTCATCATCCTCACCATCCATTTAACAAAGTTGTTCATTCTTACTTTTACTGATTACAACAATTATACTTCTCAAAATGTCCCCTTATATTTATTAATAAACTTGGTTTTCATGGTCCCTTATTACTCAGCAACACTGTAGTTAGTTGATTCTGTACTCGTTCATGTTTTTTGATTTATTTAACACCATACTGTCTTAATAACACTAATATGCAGTATTCATAATTTTGCTGTTCCTTAGAGGCCTGCAGTATCAACATGCTTCCTGGATGGTATTATTAGGTCTACAGTTTTTATTATCAAAAATATTCTGATCCCCTAAATTCTTAGTCTGAAAATTAAACCATCTTTCTAGTCCTCAGCCTCATATAAATAACTCGCTACCATTTGTATGCATTTTTCACTCATATTTTCATAGAGTCAGACTTAACATGATGAAATAAAATGTTCTTTCTGTTAAAAGAAACCTTCTCTGTTTCTATACTACCAGTCATGGTAAAAGACAAACCTTCCTATGCTGGTTTGATCCTTCTCTTTCATTTCATCTTCATTCCACTCCTTAGATTTACAATGTATCCTGTCAGTCTACCAATTTGACTTTAAGTCAGTATTAAGTAATAACCTCTATTGCAAGACTCTTCTCTAACTCTTGTAACTATTTTTAAATCATATCAAACCTTGTTTCTACAGAGTCACTTTTTTCCTTCTGGTTTCATTTGTATGTGGCATGCATAATGACTAGTTAAAAAATCAGTTCTGATTATTTAATTTTCTCTTTTGCAAAATAAATAATACTCATTTGACATTTGTGCTCTAAAAATGTAGCTCTTTCACCATGACATCTATATCTGAATTATCAACAGACAGCTACATGGATGGTTTTCTTTCTAACTCATTATGTATTTAAAATTAGAAAATACTAACCCACAATTATAGCCTGCTAGTAACAGTGGCAATATTTGATGGCTCTTTCAGATGGATTGTGATATTAAGATGAAATGGGGACCCAGAAATAATGGAGAGAGTCTCAATAAAAACTATCATCAGTGTGCCATTAGATGTGAAGTTGACAAGCACATTACACTCAACAGCTGGTAGGTTGAATGTTTCAACTTGAAAGATGTCAGAGATAGATTGCAATTCTAATCTCTGCATTCATTTAGCTCCAAAAAAAATATTCTTACAATTCTATTCCAGCATTTAAATGTGGGTTTTAACTGAGCCTAATGACATACCATTGGTTTCTTTCTCCTACAAATGAAGAAGATCTTGGATACTGGAAAAGAGCCAAGTTCTTGGCAGTTCTTCTAAAAAGCCATTTGCTCTTAAGACATTAAGTATTATAAATCATCATGTTCTGTCCATAAAATTATAGGTCTAAGCTGTTCAAGATACTGAATATGTCCGTCTTCTGTTGCCAAGTCAAGACTAACACTCTTATGTGTTATTTTTTATGAGTGACTATACATCACCATGAAAAAGGTTACTCTTACTTTTTAAACATTTCTATAGAGTACATGTAAACACAGGCATTCAATAGACTTTATATGTTTAGTTTCACAAGTTCAAAGCCTAAAAGTAACTAAACAATTTTATAAAATCATATTTAAGACTATAAGCTTTAGCTGTGACTTGTTGTACACAGAGCTTGTGCCCAATCAAGGATATCTAAATGAATATTTTATAGTCTCAATATTGGGGGACAAAATGAAAATTAAGAAAACTCAAAGTTTTCTTCTGCATCATAGATTTTAGCATCAAGCAAAACAGGGTGTAATTTAGGATTTCTTCTAGAAAAATGTAGCACATAAATGAAGAAAGCCATTTCACACTTTGTTCATCAGTAGTGAAATTTTGAATGAAATGTTAGGCTCGTGGACAATGTTTATTCTTCCATTTGGAGTATAATTGGGCATTTTTATTTGCTTTCAAAAATTTACCCTTTTTCATTAGTTTAGTTTATTATTTTTCATTAATTACTCAAGGATGAAATAAATGGCAAGATTTCACATTCTGTACTTGACTTATCCTGCAAAACTTCATAGCTGCTATAGAACTTAAAATACTCTCCCTCTTTACTATAATCACATGCTTCATATTAATTTTTTTATAAATCTTCATTTTTTGCTTCAAAATCATTTCTTAAACTAAACATTTTAATATACAATTATTTTAACCTTTTATTTTTTGTGAATACATTTACCCTCAAATACCTTCCCTTTAATACTTATTTAGTAGCATATCATAAATTTTGTCAGGTTTTGTGATTTTATGCTAATTTCTTTCCAAAATATTTTTAAATTTACTATTTATTTCATTTTGACCAATTATTGTTGAATATTGTATAGTTTAATTTAAATAGGTGTTTGTGAATTTACCTGTTCTGAAAACTAGGCTACAGATAGTGAGAAGCAGTCTGCTAGTCAGCCTTCAAGGTGCTATGCGTTTTGTTGGGAAACAATTTCCATCAATAATCTTCCTGACTGTGGGCCCTGGACCAGGCTTCCACCAAAAGATAGATTCAAATGTAGTAAATATACAGAGATTCTTCAAGGTCGAATTCTAATTTTGTGACTTATCTGACTTAAGGGGAAAGCAAATAGGAAATTCAATAGGTTCATTGTTCCCTTGTCATGAAACTAGAAACTATTTGGAAAAAAAGAAAAAAAAAACTTTTATATTCATGTGCGTGTGCACATGTATGTGTTGATATCTTCGTACATGGTTTATATCTGGGGAACTCGGGAGTCAATGACAGCTGTCTTCCTCTATTGATCTCTAGAGTCTCTCACTCAATTTAGAGCTCACTACTTTAATAAAAGTCTCTGGTCAGCAAGCACCTAGAAACCTGAGGAACATGTCTATGCATCCTCAAAGCTGAAATTAAACGAGTGCTAGTGCACTGGGTTTGTTGTAGCGGTGTTGTTGCTGTTGTTGTTATTGTTGTTGTTTTTAATATGGATGCAGATCTGAATGGAGAACCTCATGCTTATATAACAAACATTGTACTTACTGAGTCAACTTCCCAGCCTCCACACAATAGGCAAGAAGTAAGTGGTATTAAATAAACAAAATGTAAACGGAAAAGCATAATCTATAATTATGATTACTATGCTTTAAAAGTGAAGGAAGAATAATGTGATAAAATGTGCTATGCATAATAGAATCTTCCTTTAATTAAAATTTTTATTGTAAAACCACTTTGCAAATAAATATATCACTATGTGAGTTAGCTAAACTCAAACTCCATACATCTAAATTAATATCTATACAATTAGAATAGTCATTCTGAAGTCCATGGAGCTTCACATTGGACATTGGATTTATATTTTTACTATCAATTATTTCTGTGTGCTATCCTCTACAACAATTTTGGGAACAGTCCATACCATTGGAAGAAGAAGTATCACCCTTTAAAAGAACTGTTTTCAACTCTGTGAAGTTCTGTAAAACCAAAGTGAGTCAGTAACAAATGCACAGGAAACTAAACCAATTACTACATCTGGAGCAGAAAAAGAACAGTTTGATTACTTGGTACACAGGTCAGGTCACAGAGTTCCAGCACCAGTAAATATTGGAGTACCTTTATATGAATGTAAATGTGCTCAAAAGCTAACCCTCAGAAATAAGGATCATATGGCACCGTTTCTTATGATTCTACAAATTTAGACTTAAGTGGCTTTAATGGAAGATATTTTGTGGATTTTGCTTTCTTTTTTTCCAGAAACTTTGTGATTAAACGGAAGATATGATGGGCTGAAGGAGAAGGATTTAGAAGTGTTTGGAGGGAGGAAAAGAAAGGGGGTGAGAAAATTATATTTATCTAAAATTAAAACAAATATTCATGTATATAAGAATTTTCACATGGAACTTTAGCGTATGCGTCTTCATTTTTCATCCATTAGTATATTAAAAATGTTTTGAAACAACTTGATTCTGAAAAAAAATTATCCTTTACCCTGAAAAACGTATAGTGTTGTTTTGAATAAGAATAATACCCATTGTTTTTAATAGCTGAGTAATATTCCATTGTGTAAATGTACGACATTTTTTGTATCCATTCCTCTGTTGAAGGGCATCTGGGTTCTTTCCAGTTTCTGGCTATTATAAATAAAGCTGCTATGAACATAGTGGAGCATATGTCTTGTTATGTGTTAGAGCATCTTCTGGATATATACCCAGGAGTGGTATAGCTGGGTCCTCAGGTAGTGATATGTCCAATTTTTCTGAGGAACCGCCAGACTGTTTTCCAGAGTTGTTGCACCATCTTGCAATCCCACCAATAATGGAGGAGTGTTCCTCTTTCTCCACACCAGCATCTGCTGTCACCTGAGTTTTTAATCGTATCATTTGACTGGTGTGAGGTGGAATCTCAGGGTTGTTTTGATTTGCATTTCCCTGATGACCAAGGATGCTGAACATTTCTTTAGGTGCTTCTCGGCCATTCCCATTTCCTCATTGAGAATTCTTTGTTTAGCTTCTTACCCCATTTTTAATAGCGTTATTTGGTTGTCTAGAGTCTAATTTCTTGAGTTCTTTGTATATATTGGATATTAGTCCTCTATCGGATGTGAGATTGGTAAAGATCTTTTCCAAATCTGTTGGTTGCCGTTTTGTCCTATTGACCTTGTCCTTTGCCTTACAGAAACTTTGCAATTTTATGAGGTCCCATTTGTCAATTCTTGATCTTCAAACATAAGGTATTGGTGTTCTGTTCAGGAATTTTTCCCCTGTGCCCAATTATTCAAGGTGCTTCAACACCTTCTCTTTTATTAGTTTTCAGTGTATCTGGTTTTATGTGAAGGTCCTTTATCCACTTGGACTTGAGCTTTGTACAAGGAGATAAGAATGGATCGATTTGCATTCTTCTGCATGCTGTCCTCCAGTTGAACCAGCACCATTTGTTGAAAATGCTGTCCTTGTTCCACTGGATGGTTTTAGCTCCTTTGTCAAAGATTAAATGACCATAGTTGTGTGGGTACATTTCTGGGTCTTCAACTCTATTCTACTGATCTTCCTGCCTTTCTCTGTTCCAATACCAGGCCGTTTTTTTATCACTATTACTCTGTAGTACAGCTTGAGGTCAGGGATGGCAATTCCTCCAGAAGTTCTTTTATTGTTGAGAATGGTTTTCGCTATCCTGGGTTTTTTGTTGTTCCAAATAAATTTCAGAATTTCTCTTTCTAGTTCTGTAAAGAATTGAGTTGGTATTTTAATGGGGATTGCATTGAATCTGTAGATTGCTTTTGGCAAGATGGCCATTTTTACTATATTAATCCTGCCGATCCATGAGCATGGGAGATCTTTCCATTTCCTGAGATCTTCTTCAATTTCTTTCTTCAGAGACTTGAAGTTAGAAGAGTAACTAAATACTCAAGGGAGCAAATATGGAGACACAGTGCAGGACAGAAACTGAAGGAGGGACCGTCTATAGACCATTCCACCTGGATATCCATCCTATGTGCAGTCACCAAAGGTAGAGGTTGATGTGGATGTCAGGATGTACATGCTGACAGGAGCCTGATATAGCTGTCTCCTTAGAAGTCTGCAAGAGTCTGACATACTCAGAGGCAGAAGCTCACAGCTAACCATTAAACTGATCATGGGGTTCCCAATGGAGAAGATAGAGTGAAGGCTGAAGGAGTTGAGAGGACTCACAACACCATGAGGAAAGCAACAATACCAACCAACCAGAGCCCCCAGGGTCTAAACCACCAGCCTGGGAGCGCTTAGGGAGGGACCCATGGCTCCAGCTATATATGCAAGGGAGCTATATATAGTGGGAGAAGAGATCCTTGGTCCCATAAAGGCTGGAATTGTGGGGGGATATTTGAGGGTGGGGAGGTGAGGTACGGGAGAGGGTGGGTGGGGGTACACTAACGTGGAGGCAGGAGGAGGGGGGAAGGGATAGTGAGTTCCTGGGAGAGAGGGGGGGAAATGGGGTAAGGAGAGAACATCTGAAATGTAAATAAAATTTCCAATAAAAGAAGAAGAAGAAGAAGAAGAAGAAGAAGAAGAAGAAGAAGAAGAAAAGAAGACAAAGGCAGGAAAGGGCAGTAGAGCAGAAAAAAAAAAAAAAAAGAATAATACTCATATGGCTCCTACGTATGAATGTTTGTTTCCCAGCTGGTGGATGATTCTTCAATTAGGATGTATGACATTGTTGGACGAGGTATATTGCTTGTGTGAACATTGAGGCTTCAAAAACCTAAGTCAGGCCTAGTCTATTTCTCTGCCTGCAGCCTGTGATCCGTCACAGTCTCTCAGCTCCAGAACCAGAACCATGCTTGCTGCACTGCTGCTGTATTCCCTGTCCCAATCATCATGGACATGCCCTGTGAAAATGTAACCAAGGCTTTAAATAAATATTTTCTGTTATAAATTAACTTGGTCAAAGTTTCTCTACATAGCAGTATACCAGCAACTGAGATAAATATATTTGGAAAATTAAAATGTTGAAGCATGATCATATAATACAATAAAATCAGAAGACAGTGAGTCAAAGAAAATATTTTAAAGAGAATTGTCTAAAAATGTATGTGACTTTCCAATATACAGATTTATCAGAAAATAATAATAAAATATTAACATATTGTATATTGATTGTGTCAATATTACACAATACACATTTATGTGTAAAATCACAGGAACTTCTAAGACAATGTAGAAACTAGATCATGTCTGACATTGCAACTGAAGATCCTATTATTGATTTGAGTGAATTTATTAAATAGATCTCTCAGTGAAGCATCTCTTAGCAAGACTAAAATACAAAATAGTGTTTTCCGTGTGTGTGTGTGTGTGTGTGTGTGTGTGTGTGACAGAAATAATTTTTCTTCATAAATGGAAGATTCTAAATGTTAATTTTAAAACTATCCTGCTGGGACTAGATGCCCCAGGGTGAGGTGATACCCAAGGGCGACTCCTCCTTCTCTGAGGAGAAGGGAATGAGGTAATGGGGAAGGGATTTGTAATGGCAGGACTAGGAAGAGAGGGAGGGAGGGGGACTCCAATAGGGATGTAAATTGATAATAAATAAACTATTGGAAACATAAACTGACAATGTTACTTGCCAAAGCAGATATAAATTTTTGATGTTACATAGTTCCAGTAATAATAGTGAAGCCTTAAAATAGAATGAGTTAAGTAAAGATATAATTAAGTACCCTTTACAATCATTGTAAACAGTTTGCAGCTCACAATTTTCCTTTAATTAAACTTTACTTGTTCTATTAGGCAATTTAAATTGTACAGAATATGATGTTCTGTCGAAGGCTTTTAAAAATAATATATGATTTAGTTAATTCTTTCATTCAATATTCCTGTTCTGTTAGCACAATGAAATGCCAGAGAAAAACATTTTTGTTGCTTTCTTAGCAAGATGAAGTACTTAATACATGCAAAATATGAACAGAAAGTGAATTGTAAAGAAACTTTCTGTAAATATATTCAACATCCTTATTTCCCCAAAACACATCATGTTTTATAAACCTAGAGTTTGCTTGAAAAGATTTGAGTGCTCCTCTAAACCTGAAACTTCTTATCCAAAGCCTGCTTTCATCTCTGAGGAGGAGGTGCACAGAAGATCCTCAGAAGAGGGGACTCTGCCATAGTTAACCACAATAGACAATAGGCATCTAGAGTGTCATCAAGGGTACTTGGTACACTTCAGAGCTTCAAATAGTGACCTAGCAAACTGGTGAATGGCTAAGTGGGAAAGGTGCAATCAAGGTGATGCATATCTAGTAATTAAGGGAGGAGAAGGGAAAGCTTGCACCAAGGAACACTGAGAAAGCCACAGCCTCCTGCTGAGGTGAGATATTTGAGGTTAAACTAAGCTTGAGGTCAAAGATGGTGATGAGAGATGTTTCAGCACCTCCTTCTCCTATATGTTTAATAATTTTATCTTTATTCTCATTTTTTCTCCACATGTTTAATAATTTTATCTTTATTCTCATTTTATTTTCCCTCCTGTTTCTTCCTATCTCATAGTCTGTTAGCACTGTCTTTTATATAGCTTTTCTCTATTCTTTGTGAGTCAACTTCACCTTTGATCTTGTAGCAGTCAACACAATTTAACTTAGTTGGGAGATGGGAAATCAAACTGAACTTGACACTGATCCTTCTCTGAAATTCCAAATGACCCTCAAGACATCTAAGATGTATGGCTCAATGTATCATGTGAAAATACTGGAGGAGTGTTTTACTGAGTCTTCTAGAAATGCTTGAGTTCTCAGTGCCCCGAGACTTGCCCCTGAGCAGATCAATTGTCAGAAGGGAACAAAGTGTTTCAAATTTCTGACATCCTGCCCTTGCTGGAGAATAGATGTCAGTCGATATCCTGGGATAAGAGCCTGAAGCTCTTAAATTGGGATTTTCAAGTTCTGTTCTTGTTTCAAATGCTGTTTCCATGATGATAACCTAGGGTGCATTTTTTCCCTTCTGGAACTCAATTTTCTAAGATAAATTAAGAGACTTGTCAGGGAATGAAAGTAAGAGTCCATTCCTTTGGCAATTACCTCTAAGAGAAAGTGATTTGTGGGACACAATGTTCGGAGAGATTCAAGAATAAAGGCTCAAAGTTGACAACAATGTCACTGGACATGGTCATAACTGAAACATGTCATGGTAAGACAAGTCATTGAGAACACTGGATTTAGAGTCAAAACTTTTTAGATCCACTGACCAACTTCACAGCCATTAGCTTGTTACTCAATATAATGAAGCCTCATTTTAACAGAAAAAGAATACATGCTGTGTAATTACCATAACAAAATACCTACAAAAACAACTTAAAAATGGAAAGATTTATTTCCATTCACAATTGGAGGGTACAGTCCATCATGATAGGTAAGGTATCATGGCAGGAGCAGAACTAAGCTTATTATATTGCAGGTACAACCAAGATGTAGCAAAAGGGAATGCTGGTGGTTAGCACATTTCTTTTTCCCAAATCTAGACCCCCACAATTCAGATGGCTCTGTCACCTCAGTTAACCTGATCTAGATCACAGATATATTCAAAGGTTTATTTCTATGGTAGTTCTAAATGCCATTAAGCTGACAATCAAGAATAAACATCACACCTACATTTTTTGGATGCTGTAAATAATACAGTAGCAATTCTTACAATGTTTATAAAACACTTTGATTTTAATGTAATCACATAGTACATATAGCAACCTTTCTTCCTACAAGCCCATTGAAAGAAATAGCAAAATATCTGCCATATGCAAAAGACATGGGAATAGTTTCTTTTTTAAAAAAATTAGAATTTTTCTAAAATTATATCTTGACTATGGTTTTACCTCCCTTCACTACTGAGGTAGAAAATAGAGAAGAGTGTGAAGTGCAGGAAATATTTCTGTAAAGGCTGTAAAATTAGCATATAAGAAAAACAAAACTGTTAGCAAAGAGGAAAGCTAGAACAGCCCCCAATTGTGGAAGCTGACTACAACCCTCTAGAGCCACAGAAAATGTATAAGAACATTCCAAAGTAGCTGAAGGTGATGGTGGTTTATAATAATAAAAGACCCAATATTTGGGTAGATAAAGAAACAAAACAAAGCAAAACAAAATAGAAAAAAAAGGGGAGGGAGCCAAAGGTAAAGCACAGGAAACACATTCATCTGATAGGAGTTAGTATCTAACATAAAACGAGTTAAAAAAAAATGAACATCAAGAAAACAATCTGATTTTAAAATAAGGTATAGTGTTGGGCTTTCTGCATCGCAGATGGGGTGCCAGAATGCCTCTGCCAATGGCAAGCAACTCAGGAGAGGCAGAACAGTATGCAATATGGTTTCCAGTCCATGTATGCCCAGGAGAGGAACAGCAGTGTCGGAGAGAGATGCTGTGGTTCCTGGCCTCTAGTGGGTACTTCTGGTAATTGGGACCTGGGTTCTGTGCTTCCCCTCAGGGTATCTACATGCCAGGCAGAATGGGGATGACTAACACTGGGACAGGGGTAGAATCTGGTTTGGTTCTGAATGAGTGTCAATAATTCGGAGGAGCTGGAAGAGAAAAGGCATTCTCCAGGAGATTTTGGCAAGGATTTTATGACCAAAGGCCTCCCACCACCCCCTCTTGTGTTGATCCTTCATGAAGGAGAAAGTCTTGCTTGTCTAGACTTCTTTATTTGATAGAATGTAAATATAAACACCTTACTCAGGGTGAACCAGGGATTAAATACCTTTTGTAGGAAGGAATGCCTAGGAAGGGAAGCTCATTGTCTAAACACTCGAAGTCTATCTAGATACCTCATTAGCATAGAGAACTCCAGTTTTTTCTGTTGTGTGACCAACTGCCATGGTCTTGTTAGTGGGATGTCAAGGTTACGTGTTCCAGATCAGGTAGTTTGGCAGGGAGCTTGCCCCACACCTACAGTACTCAATTCTGAGATTCCCTGGGGTTTGAGTCTTCTTAACCTTACTAGTTCTTCTTTATGGTGGTACAGTCCGCCTGCCCCGCAGTACAATACTAAACAGTTCTCAAAAGATAAAACACAAATAACAAAGAAACACTTTTTAAACAATTTCAATGTCTTTAGTCATCAGGGAAATTAACATTAAAATTTTGAGATTTCAAAATTTCATAGTCAAATTGGCCACGGTCAATAAAGCAAATGGCAGTAGATGTTGGGGAAAGAGATGAGAAAAGGAGAACTCAATTCGTTGCTGATGGTAGTTTAAACTGGTACAGCCACGATGGAAATCAATGCTGATAATCCCCCAAAGCTAGAAATCGATCTATTGCAAGATCCAGATATACCATTCTTTGGCATATACCCGAAGGACTCTACATGTTACTGTACAAATACTTGCTTATTAATGTTCTTTGCTGCTTTATTCACAATAGCCAGGAATTGAAAACAGCCTAGGTGCCCATCAACTAATGAATGGAAAATGAAAATGTGGGCATTTTCCCAATAGGATACTATTCAGCTATTATAAAAAAATGAAATTTGCAGTAAATGAATAGAGCTAGAAACAATTATCCTCATTGAGGTAACCCAGACCAGGAAAGACAAACATTACATGTCATAAGGGAAATCTTTCATGTGGATGGTAGCTTTACACTGTTAGCTTAGAAATCTTAAAAGTCATATCAGTGTAGGGGGGCAGAAATCTCACATATGTTAGTGTGTATTTGTAAAGAAATTTTCTTTAATGGCAAATGTCAAAATTTCACTCAAGTAGCCCTAACAAAAAGTTGTCTGTATCTAGTGAGCAATTTTTTGATGTGTCAGTTCCATAGACCTTCTTCCAAATAGAAGTTTGTATAGATATTAGCATTTCCAAATCACCATGTGTACCATATGAAGATATCAGACACACACTGCTCTGATAAAATATTGTAGTGGAAGTAGTTATCATCCTATCAGTGTTTATAGTATGTAAGTAGTCTCATGTGAGACTTTAATTAGGATTCATGTACTCAAAATAATAAATATATCAAAATTTTTCTGCACACCTCAGCAATGATATATTTGTTATTATGTGCTTTGGTAGTTCTCAAGCACCACTGATTCTGAGCAGTATAGATTCTCTAATATTTTCAGAATAACTGACTATACAGGCTTGTGTATCATAAGAAAATGGTTTGTAGAACTCTTTATAATTTTGGTTTCCCACACATTTTCAGTATGCTGATTAGAAGCACTCATGTAACTTTAGAAGCTGCCATCCCATACACACAATTTCTTTCATGAGTTTATATTACTTTTACTTTAAAGCACCTGTTTTCTGATTTGAGTAATGATCATGGAGAGAAGCCAAAATTCACTATCAACAAAATGGTAAAAATCATTTTGATAGAGAATGTAATAATTATGTATGCATATTAAAACATGTACAGAAATTTAAAAGGTTATCTCAGTAATTTAACTTCCCTCTCACTGAAAATACTTTCTCTGATGACCAGTATACATAATTGAAAGAAATAAAACCTCTGATGATTTTCCAGGTAGTATTCTATATTTTACTTAAATATACATAGCTATTCTCTAATTAAGTAAATGAAACCTGAGACATTGGCTTTTGGTATTTTGGGTATATGAAAATATTTGTTTATTGCTGTTTGTAAAATTACCTCTTAATCATTTAAAATCATGTTGCATATTAGAATTTATCTACAGAAATACAACTCCTATGTTTAAAATATATGTCTATAACTAAAAATAAACATGCATTGTAATAATGAATATATTTATATGCATACTGATGCTTTTTCAGTGGCTTGCATTTTGCATTCACCCTCATAAATGTATGTGCACTTTAAAGAAGGTAAAACACCGAAATTTCTATTTGTTATCTTACTTTTCTTAATATAGACCATTCTGATGGCATATAGAAATTCATGTTACAAACAGAATGTTTACCTTAGTTCCCATGAGCACATAACCATTGTTATGCTTGTATATGATTATATTTACATTTGAACAAAACAGAGGTTTCTATGTCCCATAGCACTAGATTTTCACATTACTTTCTTGTTGAATGCCTCTACAGTCCACTTCGAAACCATGCTAGTTTGTCTTCATTCTTAAAATATTCTAAAATTTATGCTAACATTAGGAAAACAAGGGAGCACTCTACTAAAGACCATACAAAATGAAAATTTAATGATCACCAATAACACTATTTAAATGTAAAATTGCTTTCACCATAGCTTCTTCTTTTTTCTATTCTGCTATTTTCTTTAAATCATTAGTTTTAATGTCTTTTTCCAGAGTCAGTCATACAGTACTACTTACAATGGATGTATAATACAACATGCCTATTACTGTAAAACAGTTGCCCTTTACTTAAATTATTATGAAGTTGAGTATTTATTCTAGTCTTTTTAACCAAATGATGGCATTTCTACAAAATTAAATGCATGCATAATGTTTCTCACCTTGAACAGAAATGTGTGTGTTCTTCTTATTATTTTTTTTTTTTATTTTTTTAGTTCTTCTCCAATATATTACGTCACACTCACAGTTTTCCCTACCTCTATTCTTCCAACTCCACCCCTTCCCTCTCCCCCAGATCTGCTTCTCCCCTAGCCCCTCCCTTTTTCAGTCTTGTTTAGTTCTATTTTGACTTTCTGGGATTTCGAGCCTCTGGTTCCTGGCCATCCAGGCACTGTTGGGCATGGATTCCTCTCACAGTGTGGTTTTCAACTTGGATCAGTCATTGTTTGGCCACTCTCACAGTTTCTGCACCACCTTTTTCCGCAGTGCATCTTGAAGGGAGGACAGAATATAGATTGAAGGTTTTGTGACTGAGTTGATGTCCCAGTCCCATGTCTTGAAGCTTTGCCTGGTATCAGACAAGGTTGAAGCTCCATATTTATTGACAGTGGAGATTATTTGAAATGATAAGGGTAGGAATGTTTAGCAATACATTATTCTTGCAAAACTATAAACTGAAATTAAAGGTTTAAAATAGTCAAAATATTTTTATTTTAATACATATCTTGAAACAGGCAAATGAATAGTCATTAAGAATTCACTACCACTGTGGAGATCTAGTTTTTTATCTTTTAGTCATGACAAAAATTTGATTCCCACTGAGGTAAAGTGATAGGGTCTTATGTAACCAGCCTGACCTCAACTCACTGCATAACTGAAATTGACAATAAACTCCTGACCTTCCTGTCATGACATCCTGAATTCTGTGGTGACATGGATGCAATGCCATGCTTCTTCTGAATACTGGTGGTAAAGCCATTTAAAATTAATCAGTTTTAGTGGTTACAAATCATTTACAGCATGGAAATTAGAAACCATTAAGGGTAGAAACATGGAAGAAAATATCTTTAAAGTTTTTATTTAAAAAAACCAAGCTTGAAATAACTGTTGAGCAAGATAGATCAGTGGTAGATACATTCCTAGAAAAGTGGTTGACAAAGCTCTTAGAATGAGAGCAATGTATCTGGAAATAAGATCCTTTTAAAATTTTCATTGAAAAAAGAATGCTTTTAAGTTGATTAGAGATAAATATAGTCTTTCCTTGGATCCAAGTTGCAAAAGCAATTGTCATGTCATTCAGTCTAAAGTGGCAATTTCCCCTAAGCAAAAGCAAAATTTAAAAAGAAATGGCACAGCTTAAAAATAGGTCAAAAACGACCAAATATATGGTTCTCATCCCAGATTGCAAAAGTGTGAAAAAATGAATCAAATATAGATAGAAAAGAAACATGTATTATTTCAAGAAATACTCAACAGAAAAATATGAGATGTAAATTTAGAATTTAGATCATATAGAAAATGTAAATATTCATGATATACTTTCAGCAACTGAAAATAATAGAATGGAGAAAGTATTTAGTACAAAAAGCCTTTTCAAACAAATAAATATTCAATCCATCCTGCAGCACCAGTTCTTCCATTCAGCACCAGCAAGAACAGTGCTTCCTCAGATTGCTTCCTCGATAGATAGTTCACTATTTCCTGAGTGGAAGGAGAAACTGTGTTACTGGAGAATAAATAACACAATTCATCCAAAAATTGCTGACTAAATTAAAAATATGACCTTTTAAAAAAATACTCGTATTTCATGAACTGTTGCTCTGGAAATCTCCAAAATGTAATAATTGAACTAGTTATCTTTCTCAGCTTAGTGTTTATAGTCAATGTCATCAATCTAATGAACTACGTTTAGTGAGATAGGGTTCATCAATGACTCTTCAAATGTGATTTACCCCAGCCCATCTTATTTTAAATAGTATTTCCATTTGTGTTACATTCTGTTTACTATTAGACTATTCCTGCAGCTGTTTTAAGGTACTCTCTTTCATACTAAATAGTGAATTGGTAATGAAATTTTTTGCAGGGGGAAACCGTTAGGAGATAATACTCCTCCTCTCCAGTAAGAATAACCTTTACCCAAAAACTAAAGTGTTGGTGAGAATGTAAAGCAAAGGCATCACCTATATGCTATTTGGATGATAAATGAGTAAATTAATTAAAGGAATGATATATAGATTTATCTGAAAAGAAATTAATCATTATCCTACAATCACACTGCTGGGTATTTATACAAAAGAAATTGAATTAACATGTCAGAAATGTCTTCATTTCCATGTCTTTTGCAGCAATATTCATAATAAATAAGAAAAACCTACTGTGTCCATCAATTGATGAATAAAGAAAACATAGTACACAATATACAATGGGAAAACTATTCTTCCAATAATAGAGTGAAATTCTTTCCATTTGCAGCAATTTTTGTGGACATAAACACCAATATATTAAGTACTAAAACTGGGTGTGTTTAGGAATGCCTATAATCTCCAGTATTAGAAGCTAGCTAGAGTAATCTAGATTTTAAGATAATCATAATCTACTCAGATTGTCTCAGGCAAGGTTGGGTTAGAGAAGAGCCTATCTAAATAAATAAATAAATAAATAAAATAAATAAATAAATAAATAAATAATAAAAAATTTCACAGAACCATGAATATCAAATTAACAAAACTTTGACCAAATGTCCAGCTGGACCACATGGCAGATTATTTATTAATTTTGAAAAATTATCATTTAGCCTTTCATAAAACTGCACTAATTTCATTCCCATCAACAGTATGAAAGTTCCATTTGTTCCACATCTTTTTCCCGTTTTATCATTTTTTTTAGAAAAACATTATAATTTTTTTTAAATATTCCCAAAAGCTGTATTGAAAAAAACCCTTTAGTTTAAGTGACGAGAAATAAAATTTGACGTAATTTATCCCGTAGAAATTTTTACCCCCAAAATAATAAAAATCTCTTTATAGCCAAAAAGTAAAATGGCAGGATTTAGTTGGGGAAAGTAAGTAGAAACGAAAATATCTCTTGGTTTTATTGTGGAAGCAAAATTTAATAAAATTAAAAAAAAGATAGAGATTAAAAAAAGGAAAAAATCAAAAATAGTTTGTTAGCTTCAAAATTGCACATGCGGACTTCCTTGCACTATCGGTGACTTTTAAAAAAAGACTCTAATTTATAAAAAAATTTTAATTAGCTAATTTAAAATTGAATTTTTGGGAAATAAAGGGCTTTTGGAAATAAACGCCCAGAGTTTTCCTAATACAAGATGATAGGGAAAAAAATTAGATAGAAAGACCCCAGAAAGGCTCTGCCCCGCCCCCAAAAGGGGCCCCTTTTTCCAACCCGTCCCGGTTGTCTGCCGTCTTAAAAACCCCAGAGCAATTGAGGGGTTTAGGGGCCCAAAAAACAAATAAATTTTCCCGCTGGGCCCCCACCTTTGAATGAAAATTTGGGGAAAAAAAATGGAGCCCCCATAGTAATCAAATCGCTTTCAGGGAATTTTTAAAAACACTGGCAAGTTGTTGCAAGGATCCATTTAAGAAAACAGGGAGGGCCCCCTTACTGTAAAATTTTTAAAAGGGGGCAGGGGCATTTCTAAAGGGATACAGTTTTAATACAAAAAAAACACCCCTCCCCCACAGGGGCTTTAAAACGGCAAAAAAGTTCTCTCCCCCAAAACAAGAAGTTTAAACCCGGGAAGGAAAAACTGTTCCCCCCTGAAAATTTTGCCCCCCAAACCCCCCCTGGGGGAACCCCCGGGTTGGGTTCTGCTGAACCCTACACTTTTAAACCCCCCCCCAAATGGCAATGACCCCGAAGCCCTTGTGGAATTTTATGGGGGCTCTTTTTATCCAACACATTCTCAAAAAAGACCCTTTTCCCGCCAGCCCCCGTTAGGCATCTTTATTTAAGGCCTTGTTTACCTGAAAAAATCCCCTGGGGCTTGACACCAGACCCACAGGAAAAAAAGGTCGGCATGAGTTGGGGCAGTGAAACCTATCAGTCATTTGTGTTTTTCAGATCCCTCTGGTGGGTCCCCCTCAGTTTTTTTGAGCCTGGGGAAAAAAAAGTCCTTTTGGGCCCGGCCCCAAAAGGGGAGGGGAAAGGTTCTTCAACCATTTAAAAGTTGATTTCTTTTTGGGGTTTTATTGGGAAAAAATTTTTTAAAAATCTAAATTTTGAGCATTTTTTAAAAAGTTTAGGGTCTTTTTAGTTTCCCCTTTCTTGCTTTTGGTGTTCTTGACCCCCCACCCTTGCTCCTTTTAAAAAAGGGTTTGTAACCTAAATTTGTAGATGATGGCAAATTTTAAAAAATTTTTAAAAAAACGTTTGGGGGGGGGTTTTTGGGAGGTTTAAATTTTGTGGGTTTCCCTTTGTTTTGTGAGGCGTAAGGGGCAAGGGGAGTGGGTTCTTGTGTTCTGCTTTTTTCTCCTTTTTCTTAATCCTAGACCTTTCCTTTGAAAGAAACCATTCAATTTAAGGGGTTTTTCTTTCCCTTTTTAAATTTGCCTGTTCTGAAAAAAGCCACAGCACGCGTAGATATTTGTTTCCATGGGGATTTTAAAACCATCAATTTTTACAATCAAGTTAGATCTAATTTTTGCCTTAGGCATGAGATTATATCTGTCAAATTCAAAATTTTTTTGTCCCAGAAAGAAATCATAGAAGGAATATAGGCAAATTTATGCAGTTCCTCCCTCATTTCATTTGAGTGATAAACATATTTTTTTGCAAGATTTTTCTCATTCTTACTTTATTTTTTTATTTATTTTACACTCCAGTTTTATTACCTCCCCTTTGCCCCCCTGGATGTTTTCCAAATCCATACTCTCCCCACCCCCCTTGTTCCCAAGGATTCCTCACCGTCTACCACCCAACACCCCATCCCCACCAACCAGACCCCTTAATTTTTTTGGGGCCTCCAGTCCCTTTGAGGGTTTTGGTGCACTTTTTCTGGCGAACCCGCCGGGAGTCCTTGCTGTTCATGTATTTGGGGGTCTCATGTCACCTGGTGTTTTCTGCCTGGCTGGTGGTCCGTGTTTGACGACCCAAGGGTTCCCGGGGTTAAATTTAGAGATCTGGGGTTCTGGTTAATTGGAGATCTGAGGCTCCAGGTTTGGGCTGCTGGTCCCCCTACAAAGTTTCATCCTTAATGTACTGGTCTCTCTTGAAAACATCATATCCTGGCCATCTAGAGGTCTGTTTCACCAGGCAGTGGTAAGAACCCCCAAACCCCAAAATCTCTGGCTACTGGTGAGAGCCCAATGGGCTCGGGACCCCTACCCCCCAAAATCTGTCCCCCCCCAAAACCTCCCCCCCTTCAGCCGGTCCTTTCTGCTGGGGCAGACGTAGCCAGATGCCCCAAAGAAACCATGTCCTAGCCTCCCGAAGGAGCTGTACTCTGAACAGTCGGGCAACTGAAACCCCGCCTGAGGTTCCCCGGAGTTGCTACAAGGGGAATGAGCAACAGAACAAAAAAGCTGAAGACCTCACAGGAGGTGTGGGAGCAGGGCATTGACCAGAAAGACCGAAATCCTTCCTGGAGTTCTACTTTTACACAGGGGAAAAAAAAACCCACCATCGTAGTCCCCCTGGGAACATCCACCAGGACAACACCCTGACTGCATTTAAGACCCAACATCTGAATGCCTCCCCGGAAATCTACTGAAGCCAAGGGAACAACCCCGCTTCTTGCCCTCTGAAGGCCCCCGTTGGGAAAGGCCCCCAAAAGATGGTCTGCTACGCCCGGGGGAAGGCCTACTTTTGGGGACTAAAGCAACCCAGGAACAAAAGGGGACAACTCCAGACAGGTCATTAGACCCGCAAACACCTGGGGGAACCAATGATGAGAGGAAAACAAAGACCATAACAACAAAACCCATATATGTGAGCAAATCAAAAACCCCGTTCTCCCACCCAGCAAGCACCAAATATACCAACACACTTTTAAAATCAGGAAAGTGATGTAAAAAACCTATCTCATGTAAATAATGAGTCTTTTTTAAAGGGGGATATAAATAACACACTGAAAAAAAAATACAGGAAAACACAAGCAAAAACAGGGTAAAGGGTAGAAACCTTAAAAAAAAAAATCTCTTAAAGAAATACAGCAAAACATAATAAAACAGGGAAGGGATTTAATAAACCCCCCAAGACCTAAAAAGTGGAAGTAGAAAAAATAAAGAAAAAACAAATGGAGGGAAATCTGGGAAAAGGAAACCCCAGGGAAAAAGATCAGGAATTAAAAGTAAGTATCACCAAAAAAAAGTCTGGGGCCTTTTAAGTTGAAGTCTGCGGAGATGGGAAATGACAGGGAGGAGTCCCTGTTGACTCCCCCTTGCCCTTCTGCCCCCCAGAAAGGCTCTGCCCAGCCCCCAATGGGCCCTTCTCCAACCCTGTCTCCGGATTGTCTGCCAGTCTGTGAATTACCAGAGAGCAATTGAGGATCATGGACCAAAAGACAAATCAGCTGTTCCCGCTGGCCCTCCACCTTTGAATGAAACATGGAGAACAAGATGGAGCCACACTAGTAATCAAATCTGCTTTCAGAGGACTTGTAAATCACTTGGCAGAGTTGTTGCACCAGGATCCATTGAAGAACACAGGGAGGCCCTGCTTACTGTAAGTTCTAAAGGGTGCATGGTGCATTGCCTAAAGAGATACAGATTCAACTACCAAGAATAACACCCCTCCCCCACAGAGCATTCAAGCAGGTCAAGAAGTTCTCTACCAAAGCAAGAAGTTGAACTGGGAAGGAGAAAACTGTGTCCCAGCCTGAAGATCTGCCCCTCACAAGCCCTAGTAGGAGAACCCTCCAGAGGTCTCAGGTGTTCTGCTGAACCCTAGCACTTTCAACTCTGCCCTAAATGGCAATGACCCCGAAGCCTCCATCTGTGGAACTTCATGTGGCTCTTGCTTTATCCAACACATTCTCAAATATGATCCTCCTGCCATGTCCCAGTATAGAGCATCATCATTGCTAAGGCCTTGATGACACTGAATAAATCTTCCTGGACTTGACACCAGACCCACAGGTAACAAGGTCGTGCATGAGTTGGAGCAGTGAAGCCTATCAGCTCATTTGTGTGATTCAGATCCATCTGGTGGCTCCACCTCAGTTTTTACTGAGCATCTGGAATGAACGTCCTTCTTGAGGCACTGGCCCACAGGAGGAGGGAACAGGCTTCTTCAACCATTGAATAGTTGATATTCTTTATGGTTCATGATTGAAATGTTTAAATATCTAAATCTTTGAGCATTTAATAAGCTTTAGGACTCTTTTCAGTTCCTTGACTTGCATTGGATGTTCTTGACCCTCCATCCCTTGCTCCTTTTAAAGAAAGTGCTTTGTAACATAATATCTGTAGATAGCACTGTGCAATTTAATATAAACAGTCTGTTATGGGGGTGGGTCAGAGTAGGTTAGTATGTCATGTGTTTGCATTTGTTTTGTGATGGCGTATGTACCTGGGCACTCCTGTACTTAATAATTGTATGTCAATACATGAGAAGTTTCGACTCCTGTCTAGGCTTGTGAATATGAACAAATAATAAAGCATTGGTAGAGAAAAAAGAAAGTGAGTCAAATCCATAAATTTCTGCTCCTTTGGAAACATTAACCATGAACAAAGAAAGCAATGGTAAGAGAAGGCAAAAGAAATCATGGTTCATTGTTGTAGAACCACACTATATAAACACATTCAAAGGATACATCAACTTAGGATAGATACATCAACTCTCTGTCACACACAAAATATACATTATATTTGTTGGATGTCATTATTGTATTAACTTCGCGATTGTCTTAACAGCAACAACAACAAATCATGACTAAAACAACTGAAGAAGGGTTTTATTTTGGTGCATTGTTGAAGGGATACAGTCACTTTTGGAAGAGAAGGTATGGTCACAGGACCAAAAGGCTGCTGGAAGTATTATAACCATAGTAAGGGAGCAGAGGTGAGTGAGTTCTTGTGTTCTGCTTGCTTTCTCCTTTTTCTCTAATCCTAGACCCTATCCTATGGAATGATACCATTCACATTTAGAGTTTGTCTTTCCTTCTTAATTAGCCTGTTCTAGAAAAATGCTCACAGACACGCGTAGATATTTGTTTCCATGGTGATTCTAAATCCATCAATTTGACAATCAAGATTAGATCTCATAAGTATCATGCCTTAGTGCATGACTGATTATATCTGTCAACTTCAATTTTGATGTCCTAGAAAGAAATCATAGAAGGAATATAGGCAAATTTATGCAGTTCCTCCATCATTCTCATTTTGAGTGATAAACATATTTATCTTGCAAGTATTTTTCTCATTCTTACTCTTATTTATTTATTTATTTTACACTCCAGATTTTATTACCTCCACTTTGCCCACCCTGTGACTGTTCCAAATCCCATACCTCCTCCCCACCCCCTTGTCTCCACAAGGATGTCCTCACCGTCTACCACCCAACACCCATCCCCACCCAACCAGACCTCTAAGTTCCCTGGGGCCTCCAGTCATTTGAGGGTTAGGTGCATCTTCTCTGGCTGAACCCAGACCTGGCAGTCCTCTGCTGTACATGTATTGGGGGTCTCATGTCACCTGGTGTATGCTGCCTGGCTGGTGGTCCAGTGTTTGACAGACCTCAAGGTTCCAGGTTAATTGAGAGATCTAGGGGTTCTAGGTTAATTGAGAGATCTCGAGGCTCCAGGTTGAGACTGCTGGTCCTCCTACAAAGTTTCATCCTTAGACTGCTAGCTGGTCTGCTCCTCTGAAGACATCATATCCTGAGCCATCCTAGAGGATCTGTTGCACTCAGTGCAGTTGGTAAGAACCCCCAACCCAAAGTCTCATGGCTACTGGTGAGAGCCCAATGGACTCGGGACCCATCACCCACCAAAACTCCTGTCCCCCCAGAGTACCACTCCCCTTCAGCCAGGTCCTTTCTGCTGGGGCAGACTGCTAGCCAGTATGCTCCCCTAAAGACACCATGTCCTGAGCCATCCCAGAAGATCTGCTGTACTCTGAACAGTCGGGCAACTGACACCACAGCCTGAGGTATCCCAGGAGATCTGCTGCACACAGGGCAACTGAGCAACAGACACAACAGTCTGAAGACCTCACAGGAGCTGTGTGGCATGCAGGGCATCTGACCAGAAAGACCGAAATCCTTCCTGGAGTTCTACTCTACACAGGGAAATAAAACCCACCATCTGTAGGTCCCCCTGGAGAACATCTTCACACAGGACAACACCCTGACTGCTCCTTTGAAGACCCAACAGTCTGAATGCCTCCCAGGAAATCTACTGAAGCCAAGGCAACAGACCAGCAGCTTCTCTGCTCCTCTGAAGAGCCCCCAGTTGGAAGGCCCAACAGATGGTCTGCTACAGCCAGGGCCACAGGCCTACTTGTGAGACATAAAGCAACCCAGGAACAAAAGAGGCAGACTCCAGACAGAGTCATCTAGACCAGCAAACACCTGGGATAACCAGATGATGAGAGGCAAGCACAAGACCATAAGCAACAAAAGCCAATATATGTGAGCATCATCAGAACCCAGTTCTCCCACCACAGCAAGCACCAAATATACCAACACACTTGAAAATCAGGAAAGTGATGTAAAATCCTATCTCATGTAGATAATAGAGTCTTTTAAGGAGGATATAAATAACACACTGAAAGAAATACAGGAAAACACAAGTCAAAATACAGGTAAAGAGGTAGAAGCCCTTAAAGAACAAACAAATCTCTTAAAGAAATACAGCAAAACATAATAAAACAGGTGAAGGGATTGAATAAACCACTCCAAGACCTAAAAGTGGAAGTAGAAAAAATAAAGAAAACACAAATGGAGGTAAATCTGGAAATGGAAAACCTAGGAAAGAGATCAGGAATTACAAATGTAAGTATCACCAACAAACTACAAGATATAAGACAGAGAATCTCAGATGTAGGAGATACCATAGAAGAGATTGACACAACTGTCAAAGAAAATTCAAAATGGAAAAATCTCCTAAACCAAAGCATCCAGGAACTACAGGACACAATGAAAAGACCAAATTTAAGAATAATTGGAATAGAGGAGAATGAAGATACCCAGTTCAAAGGACCTGAAAATGTCTTGAGCAAGTTTCTAAACTAAAGAAAGAAAAAAGGAGACTTGATATGTCATCATGGTGTACAGAAATAGATCTTGATGACATATTGCTGTAATTCTCTAGGGATCAAAGCTGAAAAAGGTAAGAAGGAACTTGACTCTGTTCCTTTGAAGATTCTAGTGATTATATTGTTTGAGAAAATCTCTCTCTCTCTCTCTCTCTCTCTCTCTCTCTCTCTCTCTCTCCTCTCTTCTCTCTCTGTGTGTAGTTTTGGCTGTCCTGGAACTCACTCTGTAGACCAGGCTGGCCTCCTGCCTCTGCCTCCCAAATGCTGGATTAAAAGGCGTGTGCTACCACTGCCTGGCTGTGCCTCTCTTTAAATTTTTTTTTAAAAAAACTTATTGGTTATTTTATTTACTTACATTTCAAATGTTATCTCCCTTCCCAGTTTCCTCTCTGAAGCCCCCCTATCCAATACCTCCTCCCCCTACTTCTATAAGGGTGTTCCCCTACCCATTCACCCACTCCTACTTCCCTGTCTTGTCATTCCCCTACACTGAGGCATTAAGCTTTCACAGGACCAAGAGCCCCCTCTCATTGATGCCAGATAAGGCTATCCTCTGCCCCATATGCAGTTAAGTTGATTGCATAGTCCTCAAACAAGATTTATTTGCTTATAATCATAAAGGTCATGTATAGTACTAATATAATCAGGTTATAGCAACCATAAGGGACACCTGAAAGAAAAGGCATTTTGTTCCCATTATTTTTATTAAATTGAACTGTATATAACAATTGATTTTGATTTTCCATGCCATATTTCCTCAATCCTCATATAGTTTCACCTGTAGCTTCAGAGAACAATTTATTGTGAGCTCAGACTCATCTTCTACTGGCAGGTTCTAACCTCAAGAACTTGATTTATTGCCTTTCTACTTCCTTTACAGGACATTCTCCTCCATAAACAATATCCTCCCAGTAATGTGTGGGGGGGGGGCAAATTTCTGACTGTTGGAGTGTCCACAGATGTGAAAAGCATAAATAAGATGACTTTCAAAGTTCAGCACCTTTATCATTCCTGTAGCAGCTTTCTTATGCTTTTTCTGAATTTAGCTCTAAGGCCATTATATAAAAATGTACTTTATCTCCTTAAAACTTCTTTATATAAAAATAGAATATCTGCTTCTTGCATAAAGTATTTTGCTGAGAAAGTTTCGATATTGATTGTGAATAAATACATAAAGTCTAATATTTGAACAGAAAATACATGAAACCTAACTTTTAAGTCAGAGAAAAGATTCATGAATTTGTCCTAGAATTACATCATCTATTTGATTATGTAGGGTGTTTTTTGACATGAGACCTTCCTTTACATAGAAATTGATGCTCAAGTTTTTCTCTAAAATAAGACATTCTTATCTAATTTTGTTTTACTGTCATTCTGTATTTGCTCTCATATCAAGATTTTTAAGAAAATTGTTTATACTCAATGCATATAATTACTCATTCCCTACTTTTATTTTATTTTATTCTGGCTTTTGTCTTCTTCACATTAAATCTCATCAATTTCATGGAAGGTTTTTTTTTTATCTTAAAGTTGGGGAATATTATCCAATCTTAAATTTACTTTTCTTTTCACCAGTATCTTTCATATTCTGGTCTTCTTTTAATTAAAAACAATGGCATGACTACTTTGTTACTTGAAAATACTAGATGTTGTTAGAGATATTATGTGCTCTGGGCATGAGACAGAAAAATCAGCTGGAGCTGAGCTGGAAGCTTCCTCCATCCTAGCTAAGAAATAGTACTAGAAGAGGATATGTGGCTTGCTAAAGGAAAAGTGTCATCAACAATATTACTCAACTGTATGCATCCTGTGAAATATTAGGTACTACCAAGGCAAGGTGTGACCACTAGTACAACAGTAGCAAGTCTATTGTGTGAATAAGTAACCACTTTTCATTGAATTTGGGGTTTGTTTAACAAAAAGAAATTTACTTCTATTACTATAAGTCTAATCAATATCCATGGGTTGGAGACATCATACAAAAATGCTGAGCAAGATATTGTTGTTTTGCTAAATGGACTTGATGTGACTATCAATTTACCTTCTAAATCATACCGTTTATAGCTTGTTGCTGTTGTCAACTTGCATCACAGAAACTTCTTTATGTAGTGGAAAGTAGCAACAGAAGTAGCTAATATCTGGTAAAGTGTTGAGAGATTGTAATAGTCAAGTCCTCATGAAGATATCTATGATTCCTGTAAGGCTCAGAGAACACAGCAGAAAAGGGTGTGCTAAGGATGTAAAGCATGAGCTATTGTACTCTTGAGCTCACAGCAACTAACACAAGACGTTGACATTAGACCCATCAGCATCTACCCTTAAAGACTGGGGCTGGATTTTGGGGGCTTCATATCTTCTTGAGATTATATTACACTTTAGAATTAGTAAAAGATGTACTTATGAGTTTATAAGGATGTTTAAAAATCCTTACAAAATTTTACATATTAGGAAAATATGTACTTTTAATGTATGAGTTTATAAGAATCCTTGTTTTTCTTTACTTGCCTCAAATTTCATATAACACATAGATGTCTGTATATACACATACATAGTTTAAATGTAGGTAAGCCACTTGGGTTAATGCTTCTCATAAGAGCCAGAACCTATCTATAAAGATGCCAACACCAGAAACAAGAAACTACTTTCAAGCTGTTAGTTAGGGGCGTCAAGAGAGTTCCAAACAGTATAAGCTATTGCTTTGGCCCTTGATTTTCTTCCTGAAGATAAAGGTAAGTCACTATTGCTGAAGATACCATATACTTCAGACCCAGGACTCAGAAGACTTGAGTTGGATCTGACCTGAATACTTCTTCCCTGAGACTAGATTTCATAGTAGCAGAAAGTATTATGTAAGCTGTCAAAGGAAGTAAATAACTAGCAGTCCTACCTAGCTATGAATCCTATGCACCACAGTAACTATCATGGCAAAGATATTACTGAAAGTGCAAATTAATAGTGGCTCTTATATTTTAGCAGTACCCCAAACTATCATTTTACAGCCTTTTTAATAAGAGGAAAATCATGCCCAGAACTAGAAACCTAGGCAACTACCTAGGGCTACTGAGGTTATGAATCTTAAAGAATATCCACCACTGCCCCTTATTAGACTAACATCATCCCTAACTATTCATAAACCTTCCTTAGCCCACAGATAAGTTTAGCTTTCACACCTCATCAAAGAGGTTTCAGAGACCATTACAGAAAACCACAACTAGTCATAATGCAGAGATCAATGGATAGTGAAGATCCTGACCACAGTGGATATATGTACAACACAGGCTAAGTGACAATGTAGAAGAAAATGCAAATGATTTTAAGAGCCATAGGACCACAACATCTGCTATGAGATTATTTCTCATAAAATTATAGGAAAGCTGAACCAATAATAATACTTCCACAATCTGATTCTGCAAACAAAACCTGAACAAGGATAGTACAAACAGATGTAATAACATGGAAAGTTGAAAATCTCTCAGAGGCCTATTCCTAGACAAAAAACTACAGGTACATAAGAGATGCTGGCAGTGGAAGAATTAGTCTTCACCCAGGGAAAACAACCTTTCCCCTCTAGGCTATTCAATACCAAGTAGTCAGTCCTGAAACCATGTGCATATAGACAAAACTGAAGGGAAAATCAGAATGCTCTGTGTGTGTGTGAGTTCTCTATCTCTCTGTGTTTTTTTTTGTGTGTGTGTGTGTGTGCATTTGCATGCATGCTTGTGTGCACATATAACATTAATTAACATGACTAGGACAGAAATTTCAAAAGAAGCTATTGGAGAGGTAATGGGAGAATTTGAAGGAAGAAAAGGAAATAGACAGAAATAATGTAATTATGTTTATGAGGATATGAAACAATGAATGTCAATGCTTATTCTAAATATATGTATGTACATACATATACAAACATATGTAATCATATATGTGTATATATACACATGCTACATATAAAGCTATTTTTTTCTTGGAAATATATGTAGAAATACCATGTTTAAATCATTATTCTACAGTTTAATATTCAAAAATAGATAAGGAACTCATATACATCAATGGTGATAAGTAAAAAAGAGTACTTAAAGAAAAACAAATTAGATGTATTTGAAATGATCTATACAAATGATAATCAGGTATATGAAAAGTACTCAAAATAGCTATCAATTAAATGTGTATCGAAATAAGCCGAATCCATACTTGTTAGTAAGACTTTTAACAATAAGACAAGAGATTAAAAAGTATTATTGCGTGTATGAGTAAAACATAGCTCAAAGATACATGATTAGTGAGAGGGTATATTGGTAAAACAATCATAGAAAACTGTATGAAGGTGTCTCAGAGAACGTTAAAAAAGTAAAGTCTAAACATATGATCCAGTAAACCCACTACTACACATATACCCAAAGGGATATGAAATCTTGAAAAGATGACTGCAGGCCCATATTTGTGTTGTATTAACTGAAATAGCCATGATAAAAAATAAATTGTGTATTCATTAGATGAATAGATACTGTGTTCTATAAGTATACAATGGAATACTACCACGTTTTTTTTTTTTTTACAAAATTTCAATTATTTAAGAATATCAGAATATTTTGAGCATACCACTCCCTCCTAAACTTTCTTCTCTTGCCACTCTTTACACCTTCATGTCTTTCCATCAAATTTCAATATTACTTCATTTCTTCTTTTCTCACCAAGTCTAGTTTGTATTTTCCAGCTCTTCTTAGAATTTATGACTGAACAAAGAACCAATGCTCTACTTTTTAAAATAAAGGACTCCTGTCACTTGTGACAACATGGGTGGAACAAAAGGTGCTCTGGTAAGTGATGTAGTTCACACATACACACACATGCACACATACACACATACACACACACATACACACACATGTGCACACACACATGCACAAACAATATTCTATTATCTCATTTATATGGTGACTCTAAAGTAATGACCCCAACAAAAACAGAAGACACTGATGGTTGACAGTGCCCAAATGTTTCTCAAAATGTAGAGACTTTTAGTTATATTGAATGATTATTTTCTTAAGATACACTATATATCATGGCAACTACAATTAATAGTTTTTCATTACAGACCTAAAATGTATTTAAATGCTTCAATTTCTTACCACAAGATAAAGAAAACTAGAGAATTGATAGATGTACTAATTTCTGTAAACCATTTTTCATACCATTTTATTCCACAACTTAAATTTATCTCATTCTTTCAATTATGTTTAAGAAATCTGGAAAAATACCTCTCCCTATATGCATGTAAGTTCATGGCTTCTTTGACTTTTTGTTATTTATTATTGCTTGCACGTGAGTATATGAAATACAAACTGTTCAGTTCATATAATACTAACTGTATATACATTTATAGGGATTACTGGCACTGGGCAACTAATTGGTGTGCTCCTTCCTGGGAAAAGCTACCTCTCCTGTTCCCAGCTCTCCTCAGTTGCCTATGGCTCATTGTTTAAGACTGGGTCAGCATGAGCTTTTTCCCACTCTGCTTAGTGTATTCATTGCTGTTATTCTTTTTCAGTTCACGTTTTGTTGCTCAGGTTAGTAAAACCTCATAGGTCTTGCTTCTGATGATACTAAGAGACACAATCTCACACTAAACTCCCTGATCCTTTGCTTCTTACAGTCTTTCTTTCTCCTCTTCTATAACATTCTCCAAGTCTTATATGTTAGTGGATATTTTCTGGGTGTTTATAGTCATTTATTGTAAATGTATTCACTTGTATCTACAAGTATGCATTTCATTCGTTAATGTCTTTATATATTGGTCTCCATCTGTTGCACAAATAGATTTCATTGATGAAGAGTGAAGACTATTCTTATCTATGGGTATAAGGACAAATTTTTATAGATTACTGTTAGGGATTATGCTTATTTGGTAAACTAGTGGCGATTGACTCTCTTCCAATAACTATGACTTCACTAGTATTGTATTGTTAGATAGGTTTCCAGTACCATGCATGGGATCCTTGTCAAGTGAGCCTTAAATGCAATCAGGGGTTGCAAAAAATGCATGTCACTACTGAACCCACAGAATTATTATGCCATGATGGTTGTAAATATGGTTCATAGGTATCATAACTGAGTAGCATCATTGGTTGTCTCTCTCCTTTGAAAGCTTGCATGGTATCTTGGGAGGGGACCTTCAGGTCAATTCCAGCTCAGGGGTCTCTGGGCCCTATTTCTGAAGTGCATAGTGTCTTTACAAATAGTGACTTACCTTTCACATCTAGGCAATATCATTAAGGTATAAAATACATATATATTTAAAGGGACCAAATCCATTTTAAGAACATTGAGATATAGGAATGTTTGTCCAGTTTGAGAAAAGTAAAGCTCTCTATTCTTTCTAACAACCTAAAAGCTTTTTGTTAATTTAATTTTAATGAAATAAATTAATTGAATCAAATGACACAATTGGATCCATATACCATTCAAACAGTAAAAAAATTTTTAGCTACTTAATACCTATTCTCCTGTGATATGTCTAATATTGCATGCAATCTATGTATTGTGAACACATTTAACTAAAATCCTTTAAATGATTATTGATTCATATAGAAATATAATGAGTTACAGACTTAACTTGCATTCTGTGCTATCTCTGGACAAAGGGGTTGACAAATGTATTTAGATCATTCATACTTTTATTGCAAGAGAGTGTTGTGTAGTTATTTTCTCAGGACTGAAGTATGCTGGACATGGGGTGTGGGGCAAAGCTTACGAGTCTCAAGAAGATCAAAAAACTTACAAGATTCAGAAATTCATTCTCAAAGGTTTCATAAGCAATGAACAAACGTTGGAGAGGAGGACACTCTTTGGTGGAATATAAGAAACTCCAGAATATGAACATCCATCCACTCTGATGTTTGGGAGTTTTCAGTGACGTAGTTAGCTGAGAATTACTTGTTCTCCTCTACATAACCCCTAATCCATGCACCTGTATGAAATTCAAAAAAACCCATTTGTGAGGCAATCTGAATATGGAGGGAATGGTTATCTTGGATTTACATTGTCCTTTCTATGCCTGGAGTTCCAAAATGATTCCCCTGGAAATTATGGAAAAACTAGCCACCTGAGTCAAGGAAAACCACTTCCATGAGTATTACCAAAAGTAACTTGCACATAATGAATTATGTACAAATTATTGCTATCTAATTGAGGATGACTATTTCAATTATCCAAATCAATAAAATTATATAAAAGAAATAGTTTGTAAATACTGAAGTACTTTTACCATTTCAGGTTGGCCATTTCCCTAAGTATGATTTAACAATATTCTACAGACTTTGAGAAAATGTAATTCTAAGAAAATAATAGTGTAGTTATTGATTTTGTTCAGTAAATGTTTGTAGACTTAGATAATTTGGACTGGCCATATTATTCCATTTAATTCTATTCAAATACATTGGTGTCCTCACTTAATCTACTTCCAGTTTAGTCTGTATTATTTTAAGAATGGGAAAAAAACTTTTACTATTACAAGATTTGTTTATGACTATTTTTACTATGAGTTAGACTTCATTTTAATGAAAGATTTTTCTCCCTTCATGTATTTAGCAACTATCTCCCTACTTTATATTTATACAGAGGACACATACAATATTTCCATGGACTGTTGGTACATTTGACTGTTCTAAATTGTTATGATATACTCTGGTTTGTCTTCAGATCGTATAAATCTTTCCCCTTTTACTAAATTGTTATGATTCTCTTACATTTTAGAGAAATCTGTCCTTATGGTTTGGTGTCTACTGTCATAAGTTTACCTGGTTTAATTCTGTACATGAGTTCAAGTATGAATCATTATGGGGACTGATTGTCTGTCATAGCTTTGAACAGTGCTTACAATTCACATTGGTATAATCTGTGAATATTGAGCTTTCTTTAGTATTTGTATCTAATTTTATCTTAAAGATTTAAGATACTACATTTATTTAAGTGTTAGTTATAGGGTCTCTTATGTAACTCACTTGGTAGAGTGATTGCCTAGCATGCATAAAGTCCTTGATTTAATTCTTATTGATATGCAACCTAGATGGAGTAGTGAAGACAAGAGAGTGAGAAGCTCAAAGTTATCATTAGCTGCACAGTATGTTAAATTTTGAGGCCAGCCTAGAATACATGAAACTTTTTGAACAATTCTGATGTGTTACATATTTTATTGACCAAAAACTCTTGAGGAAAAATGTGATTTGCTCTCCAACTCAGAGTTCAGCACAGTTGTGATGACTTATTTCATAAAGTTACCATGTTGGAATCTCTGATTTTGTACCTAAAGATTCTGATAGTCTGAAATCATGAAAGGGATTCCATTTTATATATTAACAATTTCATAAATTCGACCATGGAAAAAAGCAAAGGATAAGCAATGAAATTCTCTATTTAGAAGACAATTTGCACCTTCCTTCCACCACGTAGGTACCAGGGATGGTAAGGCTTAATGGCATGTGCTTCTACATTTTGATCTCTTTTACCACCACAGATTTGATATGTCTAATAGTATATATTCCCTGTTGTCACTCAGCTAGTGCTATGTGACTATACAACTAAATATAGATTCTGTGTAGATTCTAACTTATTGATCAATTTCCCCTGTTTACATAATGGTAATTTGATTATTTAAATTTAACTTTTCCTTAGGAAGGAGTCATTCCTAACAAGGGTATCATATTTTGAATATGAAATCCCAACACATAAATGTACGGATGCCTTCTTTGAGGCCTAATTTAATTTATTAAAATTAGTCATGGTTCTCTGTGTTTAGCATCTATTTTGTAAATACATACACAATACTCTTGTTAGGAATGACTACTTCCTAAGGTAAATTTAATGCAAATAATCAAAGTATAGTTATAGTCAATAAAAGTGTTATTTACTACAAAACAAATAATTTCTCAAAATGATAAAATTATATGAATGGATATAAAAAAATAAGAAGTCTTTCCCAGTTGCCCCAGTATCATTTGCCGAATATTTCCTTCACCATCATATACCATAGGGCAGGGATGTTTGGGTAATGAGTATCACTACATTCTCAGCTTCCTGTTGGTCACTTCTTGCTCAGAATCAGTCTTCATTACTGTGTTGCAACTTAAAATACTACTTCTTCAGAATGTTTTTCTTCCCTTTCAGATAATTCTTTGCTATTTTTACAGCTTTCTTACCCAGATGAACTTAAGAAATATTCTTTTAAGTTCAGTCTAAAAACATACTTGTGTTATTAAAATGAGTTTTTTAATAAAGACCACTAATCTCAGCTACGTGGAAGACTATGGGAGCAAGATTTCACATTCTAACCAACTCTGCTTTAAAGGTAAGTTCAACCCAAGCCTGGGAAATCCAGCGAGACCCTCTTTTAAAATTAACTATGAAAAAACAAACAGTAAAAAAGAAATGGGAGTAGAAGTATAGCTCATTGGTTGAACATTTGCATAATATGCAGGAAGGCTCAAATCAAAATCTAGTATTAAAAAATCAAATTCAAATTCAAAAACAAAACACAAATCCTGTTGATGTTTGATTAATGGTTTTTTAGATATATTGATCGACTTACAGAATCTACATATTTTGAATGTTGAATTAATTGTCCATCAATTCATTTAAACTTTTATAAAGTTTCTCAATAATTGTTTAGCTTCTAGTCCACATTTGTTTCATTAAGCACTGTTTTCAAGTTCATAGCTACTGATATGTACAACATTTGTACAGTCTTTCATTCACTTCATTTCTACTGTGCTATTTGTAACACAGAGAGAAGGTATGGATTTAGTTTACTGATTCTTAGTTTCTTTTTACTTTTGAAAATCTCATATAATTTTTCATTTTGCTTTTTCAAGCCCTAGCTATCTCAGAGCTCTCTCTATCTAAAGACCAGGCTGGCCTCAATCTTACAGACATCCACCCGCCTTCCAAGTGCTAGGATTAAAAGCATGCACCAACACTGTCTACTTAATTTTTTTTCTCCTTTCCCTTTCTTCTCTCCAAACTGCTCCATGTACCCATGTACCCCTTCCTGTTCTCCTTCAAATTCATAGTTTCTTTTCACCAATTGTTATTGCATACATAAGCTTTATAATACCTAGTTCCTTTGAAAATATCCTGTGAACCAAAGTTCACAGAAAACAAATAACAGATCAGCAAACATTCCTGTACAGAAGACTCTACAGGGTTTGTTAACTAATTAGAATTTTTGATTGTGGAGAGTTAAAAAGTTGTAGATTCAGAGTCAAATTATCTTTGGCTAACTTTAGTTCCCTGAATAAATATCCATTGTCCAACTCTGTGTCAATCGTAGTATCATTTCAAATACCAAATAAGCTATTTTAGAATGTGTAAACTTAGCAGTAAGGCATGGGGTGAAGACACAGCCAGATTCTGGCTCTTATACAGGCTGAGAATTTCTTTTTCTGGGATCTCTCATTATGGTAAACTTGGATTTTTGACTTTGCCATAGAAAATAATTTTAGAGCTAGTCATTAGAAAGGAGAATTAGAGTTTATTGGAAAGAGATGTCAACATGAATTTGATCATGAGTAGGAATGACAAACACTTAGGGAAATGATAAGACACATCCATGTGTGAATGTGTGCTACTCAATAGAGAGTCAGACTTAAGTGCCTTTACATCAGCTACAATTACAACTATCCTGGAACTTGGAGGGTCATAGGTCCAGTCAATTCACATCCTCAGTGAACCAATTAAAAATGCCAAATTAATAGAAAAATCAGGAAAGGGAGATTTATTCAATGTAGTCACATTGGAGAAAGAGGGACAAAGAAATCCTGCAACTTCTCTTGCGTTCTAAAGAAATATTAAAGTTAGAAGCCCAAGGGAATGCACATCTAAGCATTCCCACCCATGGTACATTTCTGCTACATTCCTGACCCAAACTGACCCGTTCTTTGTCTAAGCTTAAGTCTCATTCTATATGGTATCTAACAAGTTGTTAGAACTGTGTAAAATCTCTTTCAGAGAAACTGCCAGGTCCTGCACTAGAATTGCATTGCTATTGAAGTTACATCTAATCACAGCATAGGTTGAAGCTTCACTAGATAAGATTATAGTTGACAAGGTAAAGCCATGTGTCACAAAGCTTGCACTCTTTCTGTAAACAAACAAAAAAAAAGCTCTACTCCTTCTGTAAACAAAGTTTATATCCTTATTTATGAGTTTCCCAGAAATTTCAGGTTGTTTACATTTGGGAAAGAAGTGTCTGGCAGAAATGAAGATGTTCTAAAAATGTCTCTTAATCTATCACACTATTGAAGCATTTGATTCCCCATGAAATGAAATTTTTTTTTCCAGAAATCTCATGCGGGAAGAAGGAAAATGAGCTAGGCAAAGGGTAGGGAGTTTGGTTGCCTCCATGCATTCCCCGAGAGAGATTGCACACACTTCAACTTGTCAAGATTGCTTTACAGGATGAGACTAAAGTCCAAAACTGATGGGCCAGTGGTGGGCGTGGCCGTACCTTGACAGGACTGCTTAGATCTTCATGTCCTTGGTCCTCTACTTAAACTTTAATCTCACCGTAGACCCCAGAAGACAGACTTTGGATCTTTTTATCCTTATTCCCAATGTAGCCTTATTGAATAAAACTCCTATGTTTGCCTTCCACTTTTAATTTGAATTTTCATCACCTTATTGGGAATAGATGACTAGATCTGGCTTGAGACACGGTTGTGATTATTAAGTTTGATAATATAAGGCCATACTTGAAGGTCATGTATGACCAGGCCTTAAGCATGCTTCCAATTAGAAAACATATCTATAGAAAATGAATGTTGGGGCTAGCACAGTGGCTCGGGGTCTTAAAGTATTTGTCTCATGAACTTGTGTTCCTGAGTTTGATCCTCATGACCCAGAGTAAAATGAGAGAATGGGTTTCCAAAAGTCATCTTCTTATCCCTACATACATGTACCCATATGCTCAACTATGATGAATAAAAACTAAAAACATCTAAATTATCTTTAAAAATAAAAGAAACATTTTTCTCTACATGTGTGTGCTATCTTCACAGCAAGTGGTAATTGTACAGAAGTGTGTGAGTCTGATTGGCAATCAGACTGTGAGGTGAAGACTCGTTTCTTTCCGTTTCTTCTCAGTTTTCTTCATCTTGGTATCTTACATCACTTCTACCAATCCAAAATGCATTTGAAAAATGTCTTGTTTACTGCCTTTCCTTTGTACTGTCAGTAGCAACAGGTAACATCACTTACTTAACCTATAGTCCTCAGTAGTCCAAGCAGTTCACTTAATCTATTAGGGATCTCAGGTCAGGAAAATGGAGGAATGTTGGCCCCAATGTTTAAAAAAAAAATCAGGACTAACCTATATTAAGAAGATTGGCATTTATTAAAGATGTTTATAAATATTCTTAAGCATGAGAGTTAAGAGAAAGAGATATTTCTAAAAAGAGAGTAAGATCTAGTAAAGGTGGGGACAGGCTTCTTATGTCTTAGTATTGGACATATATACTATTTGTTGATTATATTTCAAAAGTGTGGTAAGAGATTCCTTCCCCCTCATTTTCTTTCTCTTTTTAATAGATAAAATTATAGTGTAGCCGCAGTTTCCTTGAAAGGATTAGAATCTGATGAACTAAAACCAGGAACCACTAGTGTTTCAACTTTCTATCCTACCACACAACTCTAAAACATGTATGTGACCACTTCCATATAGGTGTATGTTATAGCTACCTGAATTTGAATTACCAGGCCATAGTTATACACATTTGACTCAAAACAATTTTTCCCTCTGACATGAGAGCTATGTTTTACATTGATACCAGGGAAATTATGTAGCAGGCTTAAGGAATGAGAATGTCTGGTAAAAGCATCAGCTAACACAGCCAGAACCATGCTACCAGGATAGCTTTGCTTTCTCCATCACAAGCTCTTTGTTTTTAATTTCATTTTTGCACTTTTATTGTTAATCTTAAGTGATTTGGAGGAACTGTTTCTACTATATTTACAAAGTTAGTACAGTCTAGGTATAATTCCTTTTTTCCCTCTTAATAATATTGAACGTTTATACTCTGTTCTCTTATGCCTAATGCTTAACATTGTACATTCAAATAATATACTTGCATATCAGCACACTGATTTATCATGATAACATGATTGTATGATATCTTTTTGTTTTACTTCATGAGTCAGGAACAAACCCATGTAGTTGAACTCTCCCCAAATTTTCCCTGCCACTCCATTGGACTTTTGTCAACTCTCACCAATTTTATGTTGACAATATTTTTTCATTTATTTTATTTTTAAATGTGTTTGATATGTGTATAGGTGTTTTGCCTTTTGTATGCCTATGCACAATATATGTTCCTGATGCCAGAGGAGGTAAGAAGAAGGCATCAGATCTCTTGGGACTGGATTTGCAAATCGTTGTGATACACCATGTAATTACTGAAAATTGAACCTGGGTACTCTGGAAGAGCAGACCCTTACCCACTGAGTCATCTCTCCAGCCCAGACAGTGTTATTATTCCTCTATGTTTTATAGTTAAAATTATGAGTTTTTTCTTAATATTGTGTTATTTTTAGTTCACATTTAATATAGTAAGCTTTATTATGACTGTTTCAAACATTTGTATTGTCAGTAGCAATTGGAGAAGGATATGGAAATCAAGCCCCATGCTGTCTTTGTATTAGACTTAGAAATTCTGTTTAGATAACTGTATTCAGGTAAAGCCAGGATTCTTGACTTCATCACAGGGAAAATCAGGATACATCAAATTTAAGCAGAGTTAGAACTTATTATAAATAGATTTTGGGTCAGTAAGATGGCTCAGCAGGTAAGGGAGCATGTTACCAAGACTGCCAATGCAAATTTGATCCTCAGAACCAGTCTGGTGGATGAAGAAAACAGGCTCCTGCAGTTTGTTCTCTGACATCTACATGCTTGTGTATTCATGTGCACCTACACTCAAGTACACACACACACACACACACACACTCACGCATGCACACACACACACATTAATTAATTAATATTTTTAAATGACTTGAAAATAATAGATTTTAACACAAATTTAAACATGGAAGTTAATACATAGGTACTTATGCTTTGGAGTACACATTCAAGTATGCATATGAGCTTCTTAAGAGAGAGTTATAGTGAAGTATCTTAGTAACCATGTATATTATTACAGTGCTAATTACAAAATTTTAACAATTTCTAAGATACTTTTGGGATTTTCTTTTCTTTTCTTTTCTTCCTCCTTCTCTTTTCCTCCCATTGGTAAATGAAATCATATATTTGTTCCCAAGTTGCATTATCTGGGATTATGGGCTAATAAAGATAAAACAAGAGTGAAGACAGACAAGTCACAAGAGTGAAGGACTACTAACTCTTAGGGCAGTCACATAATGCATTTGGCTTATAAACAAGATTTATCTCATTTGAGAGAGTCTCAGAAAGTTATATGTTTACAGATGGAAAAGTAGTATGGTCAAACACTAAGGTTATATATGCTTTGAATTTAAGCATGTTTCACTGGTACTTAACATTCTTATTTGAAGTACTAGTACTCTTTTTTTCATTAATTTGTTTATTTATTCACTTAACATCCTGATTGCTGCCCCCTCTTATGGTCCTCCCCCCCCCCCTTGCACATAGTCCCTCTCCTTTCTCCTTCCTCTTCTCCTCTGAGAGGGTGGGGATCTAGTCTTAAATATATAGCATTTATGTAGCAAATCATCATTATGCTTTTTGGTATTCATGACAAAATAAAAAACTGTTTTCCTTTTTCACATGTCTTTTTTCCTTTATTTCTTTCTCTTCATTCAAATGAACTTACCTTTTGGATATGTGAATCAACATCTATTCTACTCAGATCAGACACCAGTGACAGGTCAAAATACAACTTCACCAATCCAGCTTGGAAAATGTGTGAGTTTATTGGTCTTACTTACACAGCATGGGTGAGGGATTATGTTTAAGATCAAGGGAAACCCAAAAGCAGCTGAACATCAGCCTGGGTAATCCCTGCTTCACATGTTCTTAGAGAGCCTCCCCCTTTCGGATAACTTTCCATAGTCTTATACTCTAATATCTCCCAAGATCACAAGTAGCTGTCATGGGGTTTGAATGGATAACTGCTAGACCATTTTCTTGCTTTTCCATAACATTCTTCCATTCATTCTCACATGTCATTCTACTTTTCTTATGCTCCTCCTCCAATTGCTCTCTATTTTCTATTTATTTTCTTCCTTGTACATTTTTCCATTCTTTTCCATATTATTCATATTACATTGAGATAAAACAGTGATGTTTGTCTTTTTAGTACAATTTAATGATCTCCATTCCATCCAAATTCTTGCAAGGAACTCTGTTCTTTATAGATAAACTAAATATCTATCTCTATATCTCTATCAATATCAATATAGATATATTTCAAGTTACTGAATCAGTCTAGCTATGGATGAAGAATGTATATATATATATATATATGTGTGTGTGTGTGTGTGTGTGTGTGTGTGTGTGTATGAATATTATATATATAAATATGTATATAAGTATATATATATTATATATGTATGAAGAAAGTATATATTTTCTTTATCCACAGCTTGACTGATTCAGTATCTTGATTATTGTGAGTAGTGTTAAAATAAACATGGATATGTAGATGTTTCTGTGATAGATTGCTTCTGTAACTTAGATTCCTTTGAGTAAGTAGAAAAGAGTGATATACCTGGAAATTAAGGATGGTATTTGTTTTTAGATTTCTGAAGAACCATAATATAGTAATTAAATATTTTTTAAAAAAAAATCAGGAGAGTCAGTACTAGATCCTACCCATCTCACATCATTGTGATTTTATTTAGTAATTTTACATATTTCATAGTTTCAGATTTTGATCCATTTCTAAATTTAAGTAGAGATAAACTTTTCTTTATTGCCTTTTATTCCTTGTATTATTTTCTGTAGGGTTTTCCTGAAGAAAATGAGTGACATTGATATGAATCTGCCATCTTCTATCATACAACTTCTGAATCACTGCTTCTTAATGAACTAGTTTCTACATAAAAAAATGTTAGAGTCCTAGATCTGTCATAGTCTAGCATTGAATCTTTGTGATATTAATTAATCACTTTGAATCACAATTTCCTTGTTTATAATTAGATTATAATGAGGGATGTATGTTTGATTTTCCAGAATGTCCCATGTTATGACTATTACAGTAACTTACTTATTATTACTTCTATTTTACTTCTGCAATTTTTATGGTAAGAAATTGAGTAGGAGTTCTAATTTCAACCATGCTTTATGATAGTGTTGTCATGGTGATTAAATTAGACAACATTAGCAATTAGTATAGTGTATGGCATATTGTTTATTCCATAAACCTTAGTTAGCACCTCTGATTTTTCAGAATATTGGTCCTATACCAATTCTATATTAGAAAATACAATGTCCAGTGTTTCTGTGTAAGAATATTACAATGCAACTTCCAAGTCACAAAAATGTCACAACTATTTACTGGCAGCTTGATCTTTCTTCAATATGGTGTTTTCTGAGACCTGACCCTTTGCTGTTTCAAGTTCCTAGAATGAAATAATCCAAAGTACTTGTGTAAAAATAATAGATAAATCTCTCTGTAAAACTCATCACAGTCTCTTTATAAACCTTTCTGCTGCTAAGTAAAGATGATTATGCATACTCTTGTACAAAGTAATAATTATGCTTGCTTTCAAATCTGGATATTTGAGAAGTATAGAAAGTCTTATTTATGGCATCAAGTACAGATATTTATTATCCTTTGTCAAAAAATGATATCCTAACAGCAATCAACTATTTAAAACTCCTATTTTAGTTCATGAATATATAATAAAGAAGGGTGTTGGTGTAGCAGAAATGGTTCAGTCACAAAGGACATCATTTCTATCTATTATTCTGATTTATTGCTATGAACATCGTGGTAGAAATGAAAATAATTTTTTGATAACTCTAACTAGTACATAGAATGTTTTGCATCATATTTAGAGTATGATAGCATAGAGTAGAAATTGGGTTATGTGTAGCATTCGTCTTTATGTCAAATATTGCTCTTTAGCTACAAAACACAAAGAAAGCTGATGGGAAAATCCAGTAATAGACTAATCTCTTTTTTTTTCAGCTTCTGTCTTTTCCAAACAAACAAACAAGAAACTCGATCACATTCAATTTCAAGTAAAATATGTACAAATAATATCCTTTACAAGTAAATATATTTATGTATAAATATGCACACATCATAAAAGTAAATAGACTATTCTTCATATTATTACATGTTTGATATTTATGGGTAAGTTTATCTCTTCTATACTTGTTTAATGAGTATCTCCATCAAACTAAGATGCTTAGAACTGAATACAATGTTAATAGTTATGTTTTCTTTAACTTAGAGTCTAAGCATATTTTAAATCATATTCTAAAATTATAGTATGTAAAAGCAGAATAATAAAATAACTACTCTTAATATAAACCATAGCTTATACAAAAACACATTATTTGATGGAAGAGGTTGAGAAAAAAGTTTGAAATTAATAAAACATGCACTAAGTCATGATGAAGAGACATCAATTCTAAACATTACTGAAAAATACACGATTATACTCAGATGTATATAAATATATTTCTCAATTAATTGTGATAATAAAACATGAAAAAGTATAGGGCTAATATAACAGAAAATAGTGATATCAAAGTTAACTACCACATAAATAAAAAGAAATAACAATTTATACACAAGTACAAGTGAAAAGTGTCACAAATATTTTTCATGCAATTTTTATCTCTATGTATAAAAACAGTATGTGGAAAACTGAAAATAAATCCTTAAGATCAAAGAAAAAGATAGACTAAAAGTTTTACTACATTAAGAGTACTTAAATAATCACCCAGAAATGTATGAAATACCAACACAAAAATGAAAACTACCAAGGAGGCTGAAGCAGGAATGGTAGTGCAAGGGTTTCACTCTAACAGCTGGAGGTCATGACAAGGAGGCCAGCGAGTTCTAAGGCCAGCATGGTCTATATACTTCTTGTATCCTTAAAAATAAATTGAAGAAAAATAAATAAAATAAATAAAAGGAAAAGTCATCTAACCACCTTATTTATACCATAACAGAGTATAGTCAGGTAAATTTATTTCTAATTATATATTTCCTACATATCATGAATATATATATGTATATATGATGAGAAATAGTTCATCTTTAATAAAAATTATTTATAAAATGTAATAAAATATACTTAGCAATAAAAATAGTAACCTAGGAGCTGGAGAGATAGCTCAGTAATTAAGAATATTTACTTCTCATATAGACAAACTAAATTCACTTCTCAGAATCTACATGGCACAGCTTGTAACTGCCTGTAATTCCAGATCCAGAAGATAGGACTCACCCATTTGACCTCTGTTGGCACCAGCAACCAGTGTACACACCTATACAGAGACACATAAATAAAAAAATAATTTAAAAATTGGAAACCATTAAATCACTTAACTATAAAATAGCTAATTTACTGTTAATTCATACGAGTTACTATACAAATATTAAAAATGCACATTTTTAAATCAAAGAAATATTTGTGTCAGAAAAACATGAAAAATGTAAGCGTATATTAATAGGTAGTGAAACATCCTTCTTTAGCAACATAAAAACACTTTGTAGTGGACATACTTGTTTTAGGCCCCCCATGATGACTCTTTCTCTTGATGCTAATTCACTGTTGTATCATCCTCTCCCTGTATAGACAAAGTCAAGAGAATCCAGCACAGGTGATGGGATATCAGTGCTATGATAATGTTTCACGGTTTGTATCAGCAGTCTTGTCAGGACACAGATTCTTCCATTCTGGATTTGACTAAGGAAGTTGGCATGCTTTAAGATTTCCCTATGGAGAGGTCCACATGGCAAGGAAGTGAAAGGGTTCTCCAGCAGATGGCTAGTGAAAAAAACCTGGCCTCAAGTTTGACATACTGCAAGGAACCAAACCTGCCCAATAACCACTGGAGCTTGAAGGTAAATTTTGTCCTGGTAGAGTCAGAAAAGACCACACGAGTGGCCAACAACACCTACATGGTAACTTTGTGAAATATTAAAAGCCTCATTTAAGCCATGACCCAAAAAAATTCTGATCCACAGCAACTTGAAGAAGATAAATGTGCCTTGTTTTAAACCACTAAGTTAATGCTTTAAATAAACACTGAATTTTAAGTGCATTTTGTGTTGAGAGTTTCAAGGAAGCTGTAGCTGCTGTTACTCAACTCATTTCCTTCTTTCTCATAACACAATGCATATTGTCTTCGAGAGCTCTAATATAAAGTATGTCCTAAAACATTGCAAATGCTTTATAATATTAGTTACCATAATATTAATAAAATAATAACAGTAGCTAGAACAATTTTCATATGTTTTCCAAGTACAATGAAGATAGTAATTTCAGCATCCACCGTAATAAATACAATGAAACATGAACAGAACCAAAGCACATATACTTAGATACAAGAAATCTGTAAACCTGATTCAGAAAACAAGTCAACAAATGCATTTATATTTTATCTTCTTCATTTTTTTTGTAGTGACACAAAGGGCAAACACCCAGGTTATCATGTTTATTTGGCCTAGGCTTAACATAACATACTTAAACAATTGCCTAAACTTAAGTTTCTGCCATTCATATCCAGCTAGAAATCTTTGTTAATTAATACTAATCCAGAAATGTATTATTATATTTTTATTAGTAAATTTTGTGACTAAATAGTGAAAACAATTCAAGTTATTTCTGTAGAAGATCAATTTGTTAATGTGAACCTCACAGTAAGCTTAGATTGGTTCATATTTCGAATCCAGTAGAAGATAGATCCATGCTGGATGTAGTGTGTTCTAGCACTCTTCTTGTCACAACTCACATTGGATTCCACTTATTAATAGAAGAAAAATGAATACACATACATACAATTATTTTTCAAACCAAAAATAATCCTATAATATGGCCTCTGGAATAAACTCTGGTCTAAGACAAATAAGGTCTTTGATGAGCTGATTGTATAATCATATTTTACAATTTTACATATTTTAGATGCAATTATATTGAAAAACTGAGCTTCATTGAGGTCTTCAAAAATGCTCCCAATAATCTTCATAACTGTACTTGTGCTGTGGAATTCTATGTCAACTTGAATGAATCTAAAATCACTTAGGAGAAAAACTCCTAGGTATATCTGTGAAGGAGTTTCTACATTGTTTTAATTGAATAAAAAATAGACAATCTTGAATGTGTATGGCATCATTCCATGGGTTGGTTTCTGAACTGAATTAAAAACAGGAAGTGATCCTCCATTGTTGGTGGGGTTGCAAGCTAGTACAACCACTCAGAAAATCAGTTTGGCAGTTCCTCAGAAAATTGGACATAGCATTACCTGAGGACCCAGCTATACCACTCCTAGGCATATACCCAGAAGATGCTCCAATATGTAACAAGGACACATGTTCCACTATATTCATAGCAGCCTTATGTATAATAGCCAGAAGCTGAAAAGAACCCAGATGTCCTTCAACAGAGCAATGGATACAGAAAATGTGGTACATTTCCACAATGGAGTACTACTCAGCTATTAAAAATAGTGACTTCATGAAATTCTTAGGCAAATGGATGGAACTAGAAAATATCATCCTGAGTGAGGTAACCAATCACAAAAGAAGACACATGGTATACACTCATTTATAAGTGGATATTAGCCTAAAAGCTCATAATACCCAAGATATAACTCACAGACCACATGAAGCTCAGGAAGCAGAAGTCCAAAGTCTGGGTGTTTCGGTCCTTCTTAGAAGGAGTAGCAAAATACTCATGGGAGCAAATATAGAGACAAAGTGTGAGACAGAAACTGAAGGAAGGGCCATCCAGAGACTGCTCCACGTGGGTATCCATCCCATGTGCAGTCACCAAAGGCAGACACTGATATGGATGCCAGGAAATGCATGCTGACAGGAGCCTGATACAGCTGTGTCCTTAGAGGTCTTCCAGAGCCTGACATATACAGAAGTGGATGCTCATAGCTAACCATTGAACTGATCATGGGGTTCCCAATGGAGGAGTTAGAGAGAAAACTGAAGGAGCTGAAAGAGTTTGCGGCCCCATGGGGAAAGCAAAAATACCAACCAACCAGAGCTCCCAGGGTCTAAACCACCAGCCTGGGAGCACACAGGAAGGGACACATGGCTCCAGCTGTATATGTAGGGGAGGATGGCCTTGTTGGGCATAGGTGGCAGAGGAGGTCCTTGGTCCCATGAAAGCTGGATGCCCCATTGTGGGGGAATTCGAGGGTGGTGAGGTGGGAGTGGGTGGGAACATATCCTTATAGAAACAGGAGGAAGGGGGATAGGATAGTGGGTTTCTGGGTTGGGGGAAATGGGGAAAAGGGATAACATCTGAAATGTAAATAAAATATCTAATAAAAACAGGAAGTGAATTTTGCATCGGAATTCAATGCTCTCTGATACTTAACTGGTGACACAATGTAACTAACTAGATCCTACACTTTCCTGCTACTTTGACTTCCCTGCCTTTGAGGACGACATCCTCATACTGTGAGCCACAATAAACACCTCATTAAGTGAATTTGGAAGCTATTTTGTCACAGCAAGGAGAAAGGTATGAGTGTGATTACATGAATATCACTGTGTGTGTTTAGATCAGAGGACCATCTCAGACATTGATCGTTCCTTCCCAATTTGTATGAGACAAGGTTTCTCATTGTTTGCTCCTATGTATGCCCAGCCATTTGACTCACTAAATTCTTAGAAACCTCTCATCTCTGTCTCTAATCTTGCTGGGGGGGCCAATCAAACTACATAACTAAGCTCTTATGCTTGATTTTATGCAAGTTCTGGGGATTTGAACTCACATCCTTGTGTGTAAAGCACCTTTCTTACTAAGACATCTTTCTACCTCATCCATTAACTTTTTATTTTTGTTTTTTTTTTTTATTTTTGTTTTTCAATGTGTACCATAATTTATTTTGCTATTTTCTGTTTATAGCTTTCATTTATATTGAACATGAATCAAGGTACTAGGTTTGTGATTATGTAGATAGAAATATGCAAAAATTTTAGAAAGCATTTTGAAGAGAGCAACTGTAAGTTATATCATTTTTTCTAATGCCTGAATCAAATTTAACTTTGTTCTTTCAATAAAAATATAAACACTACTAATATATATATATATATATATATATATATATATATATATATATATATATATATATATATTAAAGTTCACTCGATCCATGCTTTGATAGATGGGTGGTTTCAAATTCTTATTAAGATTTAAACACATACTGTTCCTTACACATAAGTTTTCACTCTCGGGCATAGCTTTACAGTTTCAAATTCTAGTAGTGCAAAAGATGCAGAAAACTGAAGTGAAGTTGCTACATCTTTGTGGCATAAAAAAATGATCTCCAAATAGGGAAAAATCAACTAAAGGCAGAAACAAATTAATCTAAACAGTATCTTCTTTTTGGAGAGCATCAATTCCTCAAAAGATTTCAAATTGGTCTTGAAAGGAGTCAAAAGTCAGCATCTGGATTCTGGATATCAGACTACTATCATACCCTCTATATCCTCCTCTACCACTTAACTTAAAAACATTTGTCATAGATATTTAAAAACATTTCTGAGAACATTTCCTATGCCTCAGTCACTTGATTTTTTTCCTCATTCCCATCTGTTCTCAGTATTCTTATCACATTAGTGCCAGTTCCTGATATGAGTCTTTAATGTTCTTGGATGACGGATGGCTCTGCTTCACTAGAAGTTCATTATAATCTACCAGGTTCTAATAGATTGTTGAAAGAAGTCCAGGGACATTGGTGGTAGTGATCAGAGCTCTGTGTGTGTTTCTCTTCTCATTTCTGTAACAACAAAACTATTAGTTGATTACGAATTCAGTTCCACACATCTTCTGACCCTTGGGTCCCTCACTGAAAAAGCAATAGGTATACTAGACATTGTGTTCTTGTCGCAAAGAGGAAAATCATAATGTTAAGCTGAATCTGAAATGTATGGTTATATCTAATAGTTCCATTTAGACATGAGATGCATTGAATTTGTTTGTTATTCTTGTTGGATCAAACATCCCCTTTCAAGTAAATTGAAGATTACTTTCTTCTACTAAAAGCTTCTCCCAGCTCCTTGCTGGGGACCTTCTTGCAAACCATCTACTAGTATCACACTGGGCAACATGACTTTTCACATTAAGTATCAGCCATGCTTAAAATCTCTACATGGGAATAATACTTCTTTAAATAATTCATGTGATTGTCAGGTCTGTTAGAATAATTTTCATTAATTTAAAGTCAATATTCTTAAAGTTTTAACTATATAAAATAAATGTCATGATAACTCTTTTTATATTGAATAACAAATGCATAGAAGCTTGAGAAAGGAAGACAGCTTTAAAGTTTTGCCCTCTACACATTAATATTATAATCATAAAAATCTGTGTTTAAAATTAGAAAAATATGCTGTCAATAAAAACTGAAAGTAAATAAAATAAATATTTATTTTGAAATGAGACAAGACAGTTTCCAAATTATGGCTTATCCATTTACATGTGTGCTTTGGGCAACGTTGTTATAAGGATTAACAGTAATAAAGTTAGAAGTAAAAAAATTGTAGCCAGTAATGCACATAACATGTAGCTTTCCGAAATTAGGAAATCAATTGATTTTACTGAAAATTTGTATCAAATAAATTTTCAATATTGAAAAAGTGGCAAGTAAAATATCTACTTGAGATATTGATTCAAGACAGGAATATTACTAGTAGGTAGATGGGTGATACATAGATAAATGGAAAGACACTTGACAGATTTTGATAATTTGACATCTACCTAGTTTTCAATACATACCCATTAGAATATGAATACTTAATGACTCTGTATGTGTCACAGCAGTGTTGATTTTACTCTTGGCAAGGCTGTTGAGGGGGCATGAAATGCTTTTTATGTAGGCTATGAGTTTTTCTTCTCAGTGCCTTGCAGCATGTGCCAAAACAGATGATGAGACACTAAGTCTGAAATCAAATCCATCCTTTTATTTTAAATCATTACAAATATCTGTCAGTTCATTTCCAAGACCTCTGTTTCAGGTTTTTTTAAATGAATTTTTCTTGGAACATGTTCAGCAATCAATGAAGGAAAAGCAGTGAAATGCCAAATCAATGCTTTTGCCACATAGTAATCTTATTGAAAAAAATTACAAAGTTAGAAAAAGAGTATAAAAATGTGTACTCGATCTTCTCTATTCATAGTGATAATTTAAAATCATCAAAGAGAAATGTTATCACCACAAGTTAGATATATAATAACACTTATGGACAGGATCTTAAAAATGTTCCAATTCAATGTCATTGTTTTTCTCAAGTTTGGAAATTCTCATATCCAAAGCATGCTCTAAGTTTCAGAATAATTGTGGAAAATCAGTATTTTCTTAATGTTAGCACTGTCTTGACTTGATCATTATCTCTCTCATTAAGAAGGTACTCTTATACTTGTATAATGTCTACCTCTAAGTAATTCACTGCCAACTATATTGAACAATGATTAAATTTAGGAATTACAGTGCCAGAACACACATGGTTTCTTATGTACTCCCATCACTGTCATATAAATTTCAGAAATGTTCAAAATGTACTTATTTACTCTAAATTATTCCTTTTGAAAGAGTCAGTTTTTAAGACATGTTGTAAAAAGGACTTTATAACCATGGCTGTATTGGGTATCAAGTAGTTCCATGGGGACATATGAATGAATATTCCAACTACAGTAGTTTTTGTACTAGTACAAATAGTAGGTTGGGAATTGTAGGTAAACATCATCTTTTCAAGCTTACTGCAAAAACGTGCTGACATTTGGCAGGTTATAAGCCTATGATTTGTATAAGCTGAGCCTTTGCCAGAAGGCAATTTTCTGGCAAGATTTCCTTCTGGACATGTTTAAGATACCCAGGGAATCACTACACAACTACGAATTTTGGATGAAGACCTAGCAATAAGAAAAAGAAGATTTTTCATGGAAATAAGTGTTCCACATCAGACCAGAGAGCCCTAAAAAGGTTGTGCCACAGTTAAATCAGCCCTAATTTTTCTCTATTAAAAGAGGAATGAAAGAGAGAAAGAATACATGCCATTATTCCTTTATGTAATATCCTTTAAACTACAAGGCCCTCTATTGAATTTCTCTTCTTAGTAATATGCAAATTAAGCCCTATTTCCTCCAGATTTTACGTATCTTCTCAGACATGTCATGCCATGTCAAAAAGAAAACCAGAACTGTTTTTGATGCCTTGAGAGTGAGATAGAATAGCTATTGCCATGACCTACATGTTAATGTAATTGGTTCTAAGGTATAGGATGTATCACTTGGTATGTCAACAGTTTGAAATGAACACTACTAACTTCAGAATGATAAGACAAGAGAAGAAAACTTAAAATGTACTAAAGTATGGTAGATCTAAAAAAATAACAACAAAGCCCTTTCAAAAGGGACAAAACAAGTAAAACATTTTAATGTTTGCAAGAACATGTCAATAAGAAATGGCAGACAATAAGTAGGTGAAAAACTAGGAATCTAATGAGTTCTTTGAAATCCACTGTGGGATTTTGAATATTTAAAAATTCTTTAAAATGTCAGATTAAAAGGAACTTTACTCATGCACAACTTTTTCTGTCTTTAATTGACTGCTCAAGGAAAACACAGGAGATACTGAGATGTAAAAGAATGACTTTTTTTAGTATTGAAGGCATGTATAGGTGATGATCTACTGTATGTGAGACTGGCAAAAAATCTATTTCTTTAGAAATTCTTTTCTATCCAATTGCATATCAGACACAAGACAAAGATTGAATATCAGCAAGGATGAGGGATAGGCATCCCAACAAATATCTACTTTGGAAGCCTATAAGCATGGCATCTGAGAGAAACTAAAGTTGGAAAGAACTAAGGACCTCCCACAGTGATAACATGAACATTCACTGATGAACAAGAATTAGTGGAATGGAGCACATAAAGACCAAAATTCCTCTTTGTTTAGGTTTCCAATTTTTTGATAAATATAGCTAGTAGATTTTTGTTTGTGGAGTCAATTTCAACAGAAGAACCAAGACAAGAAAATTGAAAAGAAATTTCAATTTGATATAAGGCTTGGTCATTTGCTTCTTGGAATTTGGGGAAGTTACTTACTGCAATACCCCATTGTTCAGCAACAAAACTGCATAACTTTTCTGATGCTGCAGAATTGCTGTATGTAATAATCACTTCTAGTCCTGAAATACCTAAGAAAGAGATATTACTGGGACCCAAGTAAAATGTCTTTCACTTGTGGAGAGACTACAGAAACCTGAGAGGAGCTATAAGGTATAGTTTCAAGGATAATGATAAAATGTGATGACCATACAAGAAAAATTCAGAATAATAAATTTTTGCTTTCCCCCTCCCTCGAATCATCCCTTGTTTCTTAATTCCTGAACATTATATGAGTTACAAGGAATCAAATTCTTATAACAACATAGTTGTCATCCTCTGCCATCTAATAAAGAAAGACTAAGAAGTGACCCATAAAGCATCTTGACAATCTGGACAGCTGAAAAGTGGCAGGGCATTAACATTCACATGACTTTTTCCATTGAGGGCATTGGTCGTCTCTGTCAGCTCATCACAGCTCCATATTATTCCTGTAAAACATTTTACCTTTTGTAAACATACTCACTCCTGAACAGTCAGAGGGAGGTTGTACACATATATCAGTTCATTATAGAGATATTTTGTAGCAGATGGTTCAACGTATGGTCACCAGCAAGAGATCATCTGGCTTCTCCATAACAGTTTCTTTGCTGTTAATTATCAGTCTTTTGCTGAACATCCATTCCCCTTTCTACACAAAGGGAGATGACTGCTATTAGTCACTTAATAGAGAAAGTTTGAAGACTAATTATATATATATATGGACAAAGCATAGTAACTAGAAGATTATGAGCCCATGCATCAGCTTGCCTATTATTATCCCATGTGGTTTTACTGCCAAGGAATTTTTTTCCCCTGAGTAGGCCAGTGGGGTTTGGGCTTGGAAAATGTGACTTTTCCATCTATAAAATTAAGCTATGCTTTGGATGATACATGGTTAAAATAAACTCCCCTTGTTAAAGTTGGTGGGACTCCCAAGCCTTGGAGAAAACTATCAATCAATTTTTAGTCCCAAGTTACTATAGCCCTAGTGTCATCCTTCTGGCCAAGTCAACTATTTCTTAGATTTCCTTGCACATTGTAATGTCTAAAAAGTTAAAGAGCTTCAAAGAGAAACTTCATCCACTAAAGATGCATAATTAAATGTTTTTTTGTATTTAGAGAGCTGTGCAACCAGCATTGCAATCCAATTTCATAACACTTTTTACTGATCTCAAAAGAAATTCTCCTCTCTTCCTATCAGTCACTCTTAAACTCGTGTCTTCCAGCAACTGACAATATGAATTCTATATTTTCCCTAGAGAATTTTGCACATTGAACCAGGAAAATTTAATACAGACTCTTCACATGATGGTACACTAGAAATTGTCTATCTATGACCTGCTTTAAAGGAAGGATAATTATAAAAATTTGAATAAACCCAGCTAGGAATGGTGTGATGTATCTGCATTTCTATCATTTGGAACGTGGAGTGAGGGAGAGGTAGTTCAATGTCATCTTCAGTTACATAGGGAGTTTGAGGTCAGTCAGATGTGCAGAAAAGTATCTTTAAAAATGAAATAGAAAAAACAAAAATAGAAAGCAAGGAAAGAAAAGAGCTCTATTCCAAAGAGTAAGAGCTTTCGAAATTAAAAGATCAGTGATAGAGAATATCAGAATAGTGTTGAAAAAAGATGAATAATTCTAAAAAGAAGTAAACCATGCCAAATGCAGCTACACTGCTCCCTAGCTATGGAGGGAAACAGAAGCCTAACAAGCTTAGTGAAAAGAGACTGGCAGCTGTAATAATCTCAGGACAATGCCGATAACTCTCACCTATCTTAAATCCAGTTGCAGGTTTTGGTAAGACAATGATTCCTGTAGTAGACAGGTCAACATACAGGAAACTATGACTTGGCAGGTAGTAAACAGATATCATTTTGGGAAGAAACCTAATATTTACAATTGAGTTTCCCTGGGGGCCTGTGAACAACTCAGAAACATGCTTTTCAATATGTATTTGTCTGAGAATTTTATACGTGCAAGCTTCTGAGATACCATCCACCATCACTTTTCCCTCTCAACTTCCTGTACTGTGCTTTGTAGGCATTGCAGCCACTTACTACTATCCATACATGTATGGGTGAGGGTTATCCACTGGAACATTTACATTTTGTTGAAAATGTTATCCCTGAAGAAAAACAATTGTCCTTCTCACAGCAGGCAGTATCTCCTCAGCTAGTTATGGAACTTTCTAAGGGCCTCAATCTTCTAAGCTGGAATTTTGACTGTGATGATCTTGTATAGGTCTTATACATAAAGTTCCAGACAAGGTGAGTAGCTGAAAAGCATGATTTTGTAATGGTCCTCTACAACCTCTGGCTCTTAGACTCTTTCCATGTCCTGTTCTGTGATGATATTCACCAAGTCTGATTTTAACTTGCCACAGCCCCAGAGGAAGACACAGCATTGGGAAGCAGTTCTGAGTAGAAAAAGGAACAGACATTGACATGCCAAAAGTTTTGGCTCATTTATTGAAATTCCAAAAAAAAAAAAAAAAAAAAAAAGGAACTTCACTTTGCACATATGGTAATGTATCTTATCAATATAGTAGAACAATTGGTTTGGAAAATTCTGAACCTGAGGTCTGTGGGTAGATCACTTTTGGAGCTACCCATTAACTGCTACAGAGCCTGTGAAGTGCATCCTTTCTAGAGGGTAATGAATACCCAGGAGATTTTGAAACTATAAACATAAATTCTATATCTGGACAGATTTTGTTGCTGTGGTTATGTCCCACAGATCCAATGAAAGTGGAAGACATCTTGCAGTTAGAGTGTCAGCCACCACAGGGAGTATAAAGATCAGGGAAGTTGAAAGAACCTATGGCAAGTGCAGACTTCACAGCTACTGGGATCCAGGTTGGTATGCAAAGAATGCAACTACTAAGCTGAAGAAAACTGTAGAGGACATTGGACATTTGCTCAGTTCAGGAGTAATCCCAGCATAAAAGATAAGAACTCAGAAGTTCATTTGGCCTTCCACCTCAGTATAGAACTAACAGTTTCCAATTGTAAGGGTCTAAAATAAGAATTGAAATACATAAAATTTTGGAGGATTTAAAAAATTACTTCTAAAACTGTTTGCTTACCCCAAAGTATATATAGGTGAGCTCCTGCTAAAGTTCCTTCCCTGGAAGAAGCATAAATCAACATCTACCATCCTCCCAGCATCCCAACAACAAACTAAGACATGATTACACAAAAATTCACACCGAGAAATCAATAAATTGGATTTCCTTGTAGAATATAGGTGAGGGTAGTTACAGGAGTATGGGTACTCATTCCCAAACTAGTAACACTTAGAAAGCTCACCCAACATCAATAATGCCTTCCCTGTATACCCATAGATAGATCTCCCTCTAATCTTCCTTGACCTCTATATTCTAGTTGAAAGCCAACAAATTTGATGGTGAAAGTAAGCAAAAATAGACAAAAAAAAATGCAATATAAATGAAAAAGTCATACAAGTATAAAAAGACTTCTGCAAAGGAAATGAAACAATGACTGACTCAAATGTAAAGCACAGTGGAAAGCATCATTAACATATAAGACCAAGCAGAAGAATAAGTTTCATGTGTAGAGGACAAATCAGAGACAAAAGTACAATCAAAGATGCATGAAGAAAAAAATTAGGAAACGTGATCAAAACTTCCAATAAGTCTTCTATACATTCAATGGATCAAACTCAAGAATCTATTATATAGGAGAATGGGCTGAGAAAAATCAAGAGATGGATAATTTCATCAACTAAATTATAGCAGAAATGTTTTAAATTGAGTAAGGAATGAATATCCAAACTCAATATGCCCTTACAACCATAAATAAACATGATCAGAGAAAACCAGAGTAGAGTATGTCACAGTCAAAATGTCAAAATTATAAATAAAAATAATCTTAAAATTGAAAGGGAAAAATACAAGTCAACTATAAATGCAGAAACATTAGAATAACATCAGATCATCATTATCTATCCTCCAAAATAGCAAGCATAAGATGGTTTATGAAACTCTGAAAGTAAATAATTAAAAACTATGATATCTATATAGAATGGAACTATCTTGAAACATGATAGAAATATATGAACATTTCATGACCTGCACAAAGTACAGACATGACCACCAATCCCACACTGCATTAGGTTCCCATAGGACTATTATTCATAAGAGAGGAAGGAGTCTTGATCACAAGAACAACAGATAACATTAATTTGATGGGAAGTATATATGAGTTAAAGCAAACTTGTAAGCAGTCCATCATGTTAGCAAAATAGCAGAGCACAAATTAACATAAAATTAATAGGCTATATATATGACAATTGTTATCATGCAAAAAACTTTGGGTGAGGAGGAATTCATTAAAAATAACTTCAAAAATACCTAACCAAAGAGGTCAAAGACTTCTATAATGAAACTTGGAGACATCAATGTAATAAATTTTACTAGACACTAGAAGTTATAGAAACCTCCCCTGCTAAATCATAAGCAAAAGACTATATAGCCTGAAGATAATATTAGCCAAGCATTCATAAGGCAATATATTAATATCTTAAACATATAAAACTTGCAGTATTAAACATAAATCCCCCAAATGATTCCATCAATAAATAGGCCAGTAAAATAACTGAATAGATATTTTTTCAGAATTAAAACACCACAAATGTACAAATATTTCCAAAGTGTTCATTATTCTTAGTCATCAGGGAAAAGCAATTAAAAACTGCTTTTGAGATTCTATTTCTCACATCCAAAATGGCCAACATCAAGAAAACAAATGACAGTTGTTGGCAAGGATATGAAGAAAGATGAACTTTAATGGATTGCTTCTGAGAATATAAAGTGGGTCATCCATCCATTATGAAAGTCAGTGTAAAAATTCCTCAAAAAAATACAAATGAATAAAACGACCATAGACCCCAGTTGTACTACAGCTTTGCATATACTTGAGGAATTCTAAGTCAGCATACCACAGAGAAACATGGGCACCCATATTTATTGCTTTAATGTTGAAACCATCCAAGCAATGCAACCAGCCCAGATGTACATCCACAGATGAGATACCATAATTTTCATACATATACACCATGGAGATTTTCAATGCAGTGTAACAGTGTTGAACTCATACCTCATTTCATGGACAAAATTTATACAAAATAAATAAAAACCCAAATCTAAAAATTAAAATAAAAAACTCATTACAGGAACATAGGCATGTATTGAGAGTCAATGTAGTGACTCCATTCTGAAGTTTAGGGTTAGCTTCAAATGGGCTTGGCTTGGCTTGGCTTGGTTTGGCTTGGCTTGGCTTGGCTTGGCTTGGCTTGGCTTGGCTTGGCTTGGCTTGGCTTGGCTTGGCTTGGCTTGGCTTGGCTTGGCTTGGCTTGGCTTGGCTTGACTTTGGCTTGGTTTGGATTGGTTATCTTTTGCTCACTTGGAAGCAAAGAACTGATACATTTCCCCTGGAGCCTCTTGCAGTATATGGAATTGAGAATAAGAGGAATAGAGTTGTTTCTTCCTCAGAACTCCTCCTATTACAATGACAGCTACAAAATTCAGCATTATGACTGTGAATGAATCAGACTATGTTCTCTCAGCTTACAGTTTTTTCTAGCAATGCTATTGTATCTTCACCTATTCACTTACAACACAATATGCTATTAAGCAAAAACTTGAATATCCAAAAATATTTGTCAAAGTTGTTACATAATGAAAAATGCATTTTTGTAATTTTTGTCTCTCTAGATGCAAAAAGACTTCTTCAGTGGCTGCCGTGGGTCACATTTCACTATTAGAATTAACCACAAAGATGCTTTTAGTCCAATAACAGTTTGGGTAGAGTCTGCAACGTTTATTTGATTTTTTTGGTAGTCTGTATCTGGCACCACTACAATGTGTGTTCTTAGCAGGACTAAATGAAATTACAGTGAAGTAAAAATACAAAAGAAGTAAAAATGTACAAGTTGTGCAGTTAGACACTGACGCTATCAAAATCAATGAAAGGAACATGACAAGGCCTTCATGAATTATAGAATAGAATGAAAAATGGAACTAAAAGTATTAATCACAATTATTACTAGTGACTTATCTTTTATTAACAGTCTATCTTACACCACTTTGCCTTAGTATTGAAAATTTTGACTTTCTAAACAAATAAAGAATATGACTCACATTTGATTTTTTAAAAACTAGAAGAGATGGTTGAGAAGTTCAATTTTGAATACCCACATGAAGCCTGAAAACTATCTATAATGCTAGTCCCCTGGCATCTCCATCTCTGTTTTGATCTCCGTGGATACTGCATGTATGTGATACACAGATATACATTTAGATAAGCAGGCAAATGTACATAAAACAAAAATCTCAAAAAAATTAAATGTATGACTGCATGATAAGAAGATGACCATGATAAGATGCGACCAAACCCACCTGCTACTCCTATCAGTTATATGGTACTCTTACATCTAGAGGGTAAAGTAAGAATTCATGCATTCATATATCTAAGATAAATTGGTCAAATGATGAAGACACAGGCTGTTTTGCTGATGTAAACATAAATGGTACAGTTCTTTAGCACTGCATGTTGCCACAGCTGTTCATTGAGTTGAATAAAAGAAAATGTAAATTGCCATGCCCATAAAGTGAATGCAAGTGTGCTCAAGGTTGCTGACAAAGTGTACATTTTCAGAACTCCAACAATTAAAGAGCAACAACAAAGCAGCACCGATGCCTTCTGTCTCATTGTATGGGAGATGTGATTTCAACAATTTGTAGGGATCCATTTTTCTGTGAGCAAGCCAGTCAAACAACATGCTTCAGGAACATCTGGGCAATAATGCATTCACTGATATCTGAGGCAGAGACAAGCTCTAGTTATTAAGTCTAGCAATAAGTTAGATAAGGATATCAGGTAATATATAAACTTCTCTGGTCTTGTTTTTTTTTTTTTTCTTCTCATATCCTTTTCTGATATTGCAGTGGATCATTTTATTCATTGTGAGCAAAATAAAAATGCTACAATTCCACATGACTCAGTCCTCATCTTCCTATCTTCTACTCCCCAGAACCTTCCACTCATGCCAATGAAATCAATTGCTATCCATATGCAGTTAATTTTCACATATTGAGTTCCAAATCGAAGATTTCTTTATTCTAAATTCAGAGTAAGTTTCTGTCTGTCTCCCCAATATCACTTTGTAGGTGCTGAAATGCCATTGTAAATTCAGTTTGCCCCGGTATACTTCCCTCACCTTGTCCTGTCAACTTGTCCCCTCACCTGTGTCTAGAGAAATCTCATCTCAATGAATAGTACGATCATGTATCAACTTAGGCTTGCCAGAAACTTCAGGCACCTCTTTGATATCTTCATCTCAACAAATCATTTATTAGAAACATAAGCATAACTTAAACCAACAGAGTAATATCTAGTTTGGTATTTCCTCATGAGTCCACAGTAATAAGGCTCTAAGAGTTTAGCAAGCAAAGATATAACAGACTTTAACTAACCAGGCCTATCTTCTCTATATTTAGTCACCAGTATTTGTTCATAATTTATTCCCAAAGGGAATGGGAAGGGAACATGTACTAAAGGGGAATTGTTAAAACTGGGCTGTACTCCCAGAGAGCTAATTTAAAAATGTTGAGATCTTAATTACCTCTCACTTTCAATGTGAGACAGGTGGATCCCTGTAACCTGACGGTCAGCTTGGTCTACACAGTGAGTTCCAGGCCAGCCAGGGCTGTATAGTGAAACTTTAATTCAAAAATAAATAGAAGTGCTAAAGAAAAAAGGCACTAAGAATTCTGTTATTAAGATACCAGCCAGAAACTATGTCCAGACACCTCTGGAAGGTTTCACTGACATTACCAATTTGTAAGTCAGCCTTTTTGTGGCTCTTCCAGACCCTGGCTTCCCGGTTTTCTTTAGAGGACAAGTACAGTGAGAACAAAGAAGTCAGATTCAAGACAATTCCTGCAGTGTAGTTGGCTTCTTTGCAGGTTTCCTTCAACAAGATGTACTGTGACCTTGGTTCTGAATCATGTTCTGAGAATCTCTTATTTTGTCTGATATGCTCCTTAGATTTGTGGATCATGAACAACGTAAGGTCAACAGGCTAACTTAGGTGCTACAGACAAGTCAGCATGTAGGTAATGAGAGGATGAAGGATGTTTAAATTGTAAATGAATTCTTTCAATACTCTAACAGGGGTTTTCATTGAAGTGAGAGCATTGATACTGGAATACCACCATTCTTCAGACACATTGAAAGACTTTTTACTGTCCCTGATTCTAGGAATCAGAATGTTATCTCAGTCATACTAGCAATCAATAGTGCTTTCACAGCCTTTAAAAGTCTCCTTGGTTGGTAAGGAAGAACCATTCACATCAAAAATTTTCTCATCCCAAACAGTACTTAACTATGTAAATAAACACATCCAATGGGCTCCTGTAAAACAAAATCATTGATCTACAAGGCACCCAAGAGTTTCATGTCTCTCCTACAGACAATCTCGATAACCAGGAAAAATAAACAGAGAGATGGGAATAACTCCCACCAACAGCACCAAGTACTGGACTGCACTTACTGCTGAGAGTAGAGAACAGAGATACCATTACTGACAAGAATAGAGAGATATTCAGCCATGTGTCTATTTGGTGCCACCTCCTGTCCACCTCAAAATATAGTAAAAATTAGTACATGAAGGAGGAAACTAGAAGATGTGACTCTGTGAAACCATGATATGCATCCCTAAAACTATCACTAAGGGGAAGATATGCTAGTTAATTCAAAATTGAGATGGATACCATAAAATTTACCAGGTTTTAATAGAAGAAAGTGACGAGAGACCTATGGAATGTATCTAAGCCTTTATTAAAGTACATGACAAGGAGATTCAATAGGTGTGTCTGAAGGCCATTGCCAGGGAAGGAATCAAAAGCATTTTGTGTTTATGTCACACGGAGTTAGATTCCAATGCACCTTTATTTTTTCATGTATTTCCTTATTGTGCTTCTTTTCCTTCAGATATGATTGCCCATTTAGTGGACTGAAGTCTTAGAGAAGTAAAAATGTATAACTTTTGAGATACTACCATTTTTCTTATATCACAACTATATTAAGCTTATGAGACCATGCATTGATATGTTCTATTTGTTTTCACTTTTTCCCATTTTGTTAGCTGATGGAGATAAAAGAAAATTAGTACAAACCACCCAAATAACTATATAATAAATCTTCATATATGTCAAGAATAGGAACACAGTTAAAAATCAATTGTTATTTTACTGGAAACATCACTGAATAGTGAACATATCTACAGTACTCTTTGGTTGTTATATCAACTCCAAATTTGGTGCATGATATACAGCTCAGAGGTTAAGTGTAATATGTAACCTGGACACATTTGAGATATAAAATGTGAATATAGTGTGCTATTCTCATGATTTAATCAATGATGCAATATGAAGCAAGAGAAAAAGAATTCTACCCCCTAGGTCTTTTATTATTTAGCAGTATTCATTTAATAAGCTAAGTTTGGAAAACCTACTTCACAATTTTTCGTCTTTCAAATTAGTTTGAAGCATATAATTTTGCACCTTTGAAGAAGGAACAAAGAATCACAAGCCATTTAAAATGTAAATGTTAATTTTTCAAAGTTTTGGAATATGGCCTGTGTTACAGGCACATTTATGTTTTAAAAGCGTAAATATATATAAAATACTTGTTTTCATGGGACTTCATTTACCAGCTCCAAGATTATGTATGCTTCAGGTAATAAAAATTATATTTTACAAAGAAGATGGCACTTCAATATAGAATCCATCATACTCTTCCCACAATGTGAAATTGCCAGTACAATTGAGAGTAGAGCCATATGCCCCTCCTCAAAGTTGTGTGCACATTTGTAGGGGCTTAAACCATGTGAAAGAATTTATTTTGACTTCAAACCAGCCCCATATACAAAATTAATATAAAATGGATCAATGGCCTAAATGTAATAGTCAACACTATGAAACAAGAAGAAATTATAATCATAAATATTTGATAATTTTGGTTAGACAATAATTTCATCACTATGACCACTAAGTCATAAGCAACAAAAATATCAAATATGTTAAAGGGGAATATAATTAAAAGCTTTCTCCTTTAAAGAACACTACCAATAAAAGAGAGAGTTCACAGGATGAGGAAAATCCTAATGAGAGTATAATTTGCATATATACCTTAGCATTAAATAATAAAAATAGAAATGGCAAAAATGTGAATAGATATATCTCAAAAAATAGTGTAAAAGAAAATAAGAAAGTTGCAACATTTTGAGAAACTCCATATTCAAATGTATTTTTCTTTTTCTCCATTTCATTTCTTTTCCTATTAGAACACAGTTGAATGATGCATAAATTACAGCCGTACATCAAAATTAATGAATCATTTCACAAGCCAAATGGAGAGTGAACCAAGTAAGATATATACTATGCTTTGTCATTTAAATAAAGAGTAAAAATGGTTAAAACTAAACTATACATAGAAATGCAAACATAGAGGGTTAGACTATATAAACAGAAATACAAAAATATTTGATAATTACTTATTTTCCAAAACAACAAACCAATTAGACACAGAAGCAGCATTAAACATATCCTTTCACTTTTGGCTATAGATAATTTAATGTTGTTTTAATATACTAGAATGATAAATGTCATGCATGTAGTATTTTTCCATAATAATATGGGTATTTAAAAGTCTGAAAAATACATAAACTTTGATATGTGAGTTAAAAATTTTTTTCACAGAATAAAACATTGTGTTCAATGAATGGAGGCAACAACTAATGACCTGTGACTTCAGAAGGGCTTCAGACAGTTTGATGCACTTGGATCAATACCTTTGCATGTAGAAGGCAGTCTGAACTCTGGAGAAGATGCTTTCTCAAGGAATAAACTTGGACTACTTAAATGTAGTTTGAAACCACATACACTTAATCATGTGATTACATTTTTTTGAGTCTGACCCTGGTGCCAAGACTATGACCTAAACTCCATCAGAAGTAATAATAAATTTCACAATTCTTAGCAGTTTTAACTACAACAACCCAAAGAATTGATGAGGTCTGAAGGACCTTTTTTTGGCCTTTAAACCAAAAACTATACATTCAAGTCACCTTCAAGGTAATCTTCTAGGGCAAACTTCTACCCTTGCATTTATATGCAGTTAATGAGTAGTAGAAAGCCCTTTGAGGGTTCATAGATACTTTCATTTTCATAGAGTTAAAATGAAATTGCAGATTAACTTTGAAGGGCATTCTTCTGCTATCATTTTTTTTGTCTAGCACATCCATGCATGAAGAACAATGGCCTCTGTGTCAATATATGGTTTAAATTGTTAAACTGACAAATTTATAAACTTGCATTTCTCCCTGAGAATTTGACATAGCTTCTGAACTCTTGAAATATCTCAGAACATGTCAGTTTAATAGTGGTGTGTGTAACTTTTGAACATAGAGCCAAAGACTGGAAAAGACATTTATATTCACAGGAGGAAGTATGAAAGTAATTGTTAAATGTTTATTTTAGTAATTGAATTTTAAAAGATACAGGTTTCCTAGGTAAAGTTTAAGATGATAGGCAAACTTTCTTCTCTAATTTATAATTTGAATTTCTATTAGTATAGATATTTTCATACCAATGTATTCTCTTCCCCTAACTCCTCCTAGAATCTCCCCATATTTCCATCCACCCAAATTCACAACCTTGCTTTCTCTTTCTTATTTGAAACCAAACAGGCAACAATAACAATAATAAGAAATCCAAGAAGAACAAAACAAATAAACAGAAAAAAGAACCAAAGGAAAAAGCACAAGCAGCACATAGAGATTTTAGAGACATACATTTTCACAAACAGAAATCCCATAGAAACACAAAATCAGAAAACATAATCTCTAAACAAAATATTTGTAAGGTTAAAAAAACAGACAATATATTATGAGATAAATTAAATAAAAAACATTTAAAAATACCATTGAGTCCAGCCATTTTGTATTTCCATTTATCTATTGCTGAGCATGAGGCCTGCCCATAAGTGTCATTTGTATACCCAGTGAGACTCCATTGGAAACAATTTTTCCTTTGAAAACAAGTATTGATTGTAAGTAGCTTCTAGGATAGGGATGGGAGCTTTTGTTTATTTCTTCTCTCAGCACTGGAATCCCATCTGGTATAGATCTGTGCAGGCCCTGTGCACACTCCCAGAATCTCTTTGAATGTGTGTCAGCCCTGTTGTATCTAGAAAGCTTTTCTTGATCTGTTTGTTCCCACTGGATCTTACAATCTTTCTAAATCTTTCTGTGCAAAGTTACATGATTCCTGAGTGGAGAGATCTACTGGAGACATCCCATGCAAGACTGAGTGTTCCAAGGCTTCTTACTCTGTACACTGCCTGGTTGTGGATCTGCAACTTTGTCAGAATGATGGTATTTTATGTCCTATAGAAGATTTCCAGATTCATGAGACCCATTTTTTAATTATTGATCTTAATGCTTGTGCTGTGTTCTTCTCAGAAAGTCTTCTCCTGTACCAATGAGTTCAAGGCCATTCCCCACATTCTCTTCTATCAGATTCATTGTGTCAGGTTTTACATTAAGCTCTTTGTTCCATTTGAGTGATAAGTATGAATGTATTTGCATTCTTTCACATGTAGCCAACCAGTCTGACCAGCACCATGTTTTAATGATGCTGTCTTTTTTTTTCCAGTTTGCATTTCTGGCTCCTTTTATAAAAAAATCAGGTGTTCACAAGGTGTGGACTAATGTCTGTGTCTTCAGTTCAATTCCCTTGATCAATGTTTGACAAACTTTCTAAAAGTACTAGAGATTTAAGTTGGTTTGCAAAGTTTAATGTGGATTTGGACACTATACTTTAAAAAGATATTCAGAAAGAATATGGGAGCATATCAGTCACCAGACAACAAATGTAATTTTTGTCTAGACTGGTGGGTAAGGGGTGCTACAGAATGCATCCTTTCAAACCCACATCTGTCTAATTCATTATCTTCAAGTGTTTTGTTTTTGTTTTGTTTGTTTGTTTTACTTATTCTCCTGCTGGGTATCCAGCCCCCTCCAAGCACTTCAAGTCCCTGTGAGGCTAGGTGCTTCCTCTCCCACCGAGGTCAGACAAGGCAGCCCAGCTAGAAGAACATATCCTATACATAGGCAACAATTTATGGAATAGACCCCATTCCAGTTGTTCAGGACCCACATGAAGACCAAGCTTCACATTTGCTACATATGTGCAAGAAGGCCTAGGTCCTGTGTGCCTTTTGGTTGGTGATTCAGTCTCTGAGAGCTCTAAGAGTTCAGGTTAGTTGAGTCTGTGGGTATTCCTATAGAGTTCCTATCCCCTTCAGGGCTCTCAATTCTTCCCCCAACTCTTCCATAAGAGTCGCTGAGCTCCATCCAATATTTGGCTGTGGGTCTCTGCAACTGTTTTAGTCAGCTGCGGAGTAGAACCTCTCAGAGGACAGGCATGCTGAGCTCTTGTCTACAAGCATAACAGAATATCATAAATAGTGTCAGGGGTTGGTGCTTGCCCATACAATGGGTCTCAAGTTTGGCCACTCATTTGTTAGCCATTCCCTCAGTCTCTGCTCTATGACCTGCCCCTGCATTTCTTGTAGACAAGATAAATTTTGGGTCAAAAGTTTTGTGAGTGGGTTGGTGCCCCTATTGCTCCACTGAGGTTCCTGCCTGGCTACAGGAAGTTCCCTCTTCAGGTTCCATATGCCCAATGTTGAGAGTAACTAAGGTCATTATCATTGATTCTTGGGTGTCTCCTTTATCCCAGGTCTCTGTCATGTACTAGAGATGATACCTATATCCCCATCCCTGTCATTGCCATCTGGTCATCTTTCCTGTCCCTCACCATACCTGATCCAAGACCCCCATCCCCATCCCCATCCGATCTCCAACCCAGTTCCCTTCCTCTGTCTATTTTTTTCTCCTGGAGTGGGGACTATCCCAAAAGCAGTTCGCTGTATGATCTTCTAGCTGGGATGCTTTTACTGGCCTCAGTGGCAGAGGATGTGCCTAGACTCACAGAGACTTGATGTGTAAGGGGCGATACTGGGGGGGGGGGGGGGACCCATCCATTCAGAGAAGAAGGTGAAAAGGAATAGGGGAAGAAACATGGGAAAGGGTAACCAGGAAGGCGACAGTGAGTAGGATGTAAAGTAAATAAGAGAAAAATTATTTTTAAAACCCAAGGTTTTCAGGACAGCCAGGACTACACAGAGAAACCCTGTCTTGAAACCCTCCTCCCCGCAAAAACCCCAAGGTTTCATAAGTATGTGAGTTTTTTTCTAGGTCTTCAATTTGATTCCAATGATTAACCTGTTTGCTTCTGTACCAATCCCATGCAGTGTTTACCACTATTGCTCAGTAGTACAGCTTGAGGTCAGGGATGGGGATTCCTCTGGAAGATCTTTTATTGTTCAGGATTGTTTTGCTATTCTAGGTTTTTTTTGTTTTTCCATATGAAGTTGAGAATTGTTCTTTCCATGTCTTTGAAGAATTGTGTTGGAATTTTGATGTGGATCGCATTAAATCTGTAGATTGCTTTTGGTAAGATGGTCATTTTCCCTATGTTAATTTTACCTATCCATGAGCATGGGAGATCTTTCCATGTGCTGATATCCTCTTCAATTTCTTTCTTCAAGAACTTGAAGTTCTTGTCATACAGATCTTTCACGTGCTTGATTAGAATTATACCAAGATATTTTATATTATTTTTAAAGGCTATTGTTTTTCTAATTCTTTCCTTATCATGTTTATCATTTGTATAAAGGAGAGCTACAGATTTGTTTGAGTTAATTTTATATCAAGCTACTTTGCTGAAGATGTTTATCAGCTGTAGGAGTTCTTTAGTAGAATTTTTGGGCTTGCTTATGCATAATACCATATCTTGCACAAATAATGATCTAAAGCTTTTAAGATGAAGGGGTATTGGATTTTGTCAAAGGCCTTTTCAGCATCTAGTTTGTTTATCTGATGGATTACATTGACGGATTTTCCTATATTGAACCATTCCTGCATCCCAGGGATAAAGCCTACTTGATCATGGTAGATAATGTTTTGATGTGTTCCTGGATTCTGTTTGCAAATATTTTATTGAGCATTTTTTACATCAATGTTCGTAAGAGAAATCTATCTGAAGTCCTCTTTCTTTGTTGAGTCTTTGTGTGGTTTAGGTATCAGGGTCACTCTGGCTTCATAAAATGAGTTTGGTCCTTCTGTTTCTCTTTTCTGGAATAATTTGAGGAATATTGTATTAGCTCTTCTTTGAAAGTCTGGTAGAATTCTTCACTAGTCCTGTGCTATATTTTGCTGTTGTTAGGAAACTGTTGATGACTGCTTCTACATTTTTAAGGGTTATATGGCTGTTTAAATCTTTAACTGATCTTGATTTAGCTCTAGTAAAAGGTATCTGTCTATAATATCATCTCTGTTTTCTATATTCTAGGACAACGTTTGACAATCTTTTTTTCTGCAAAAAGCCAAACAATAAATAATTTAAACTGTATGAGCTAAAGGACATTAAGTCTGAATGTCTACAATCATCTCAAATGCAAAAATAGTTATTATATTATGAGGCACATGAAAACAGGCCCAGATGTGACACATAAAAAGCTAATATGGGATACAGGAGAGGGTAGCCAAGTTATCCTCCCTTTCATCTTCTCTTAAGGTCAAGCATTTGGCTAAGCTCTGGTGTCTGAGGAAACTAGAGAGCATTAACATCTTTCTTCGGACTTAGAGGCTAGACCCATACTTGCTATATCAAGGAAGCCTTTATACCTGTTAACAAGCCCAATCCCTTGAGTGTGTGTGTTTAAGGCATTTTCTCGAATACCACAAAAAAGCATTATGTTGAAAGTATATCATACATTTACCCAAGAAGAATCAAATGAGGTAGTTACATGCTTGTATCCCCACTAGGCCAAAAGCTCTGATGAGCCAAGAAGCATGTCTTATTTATCTTTATATTCTTAGCATCTAGTCTTCCCTGCTCCTTGTACATGTTATGCACTCAATAATTGCTTGTCAGACTGAATGGAACTGAAGTGCTTTGTATCATGTTATTTGGGTGCCTTTTTTAGGTGACCAGTTTTTCTTTTGCAGAATTTAACTCTGTTGTAAGAAACATTCTAAAACCAAAGCCTTCCCCTTTGAGAATGGAAGGAGGTGTATTTTCACTACAGTTGGACATCATCATAAGGTCTAAAAACAATCTTTGTGACATCCTATATTTTCAGCTGGGATTTGCAGCAAACTCTTGTTTTCATTTTCTTGAAGAAAAACTACCGAAACACAGTTTTCTTGTTGGTCTCACTTGGAGGCTTCTTGTCTGCACATCTTTCTTTTAAGCTCAATCATGTCTTACATCTTTTTTCCACTTTATTATTTCATAAAGAAAGAACAACTTCCTCTCATGGTGACTGTTCTGTTTTTATGTCCTGTGGGTGACACTGAATACACATGTAGCAATGACTCAAAAGCTTATCTGGATGACTAAAACAGACACTAATCTTCATTTTAATCAGGTATAAAACCCAAATGTTTGTTCCTCTTAGCAAAAAGTAGTCAAGAGCTATTTAGGCATGCCTCATTTTTGTCAGTATAAAAAAAGTGTTTTCTCCTAATGGATAATGTGTGAATAAGAAGAAAAAAGGGACTAGATTATACATACCCTATGTATGATGCATTGTCACTTATCAGACAGATTTAAGCTTTATGTTCCTCAATTTCTGCTCTTCTTAAATGGAATTTAAACAAAAGCAAGCTATCTTCTAGTATTGTACTTTGATGACTAAAAACCATTAATACATGTATGTTGGCTGAAAGAGATTCTCACACAAAGTACATTCTCAACAAGTATTAGACAGATAATTCTCATTTACAAATATTTTCTATGGAATTAAAACATTTTAATTTAAATAACCAATTATAATGCTTTCAATTTACTCTTATTTTTGGTACTATTATAAAATATAAAAGAAGATACTATAATTTTTGTAAATGTCATAAGATAAACAGGAATAATGTACAAGGTAGTCTGTGACAGTGAACATTATTTAAATTTTTAAATAATTTTATCCAGTAATTATTTACTCTCAACATCTGTGGTTTCAATTTTATTTATATAACACTAAGGTCATTTGAAAAGGAAACATTTTTTCATATTGTTTCAGGAAATCCTCCATTAGCTGTGATTTAAATAGTAATCAAATACCAGTGTGCTTATAAAATTTGAAAGGAATATTCAACTCCAAAGTAATTCACCACAGTCATTATAATTGTCATACTTTTTTAACTATCAAAACTGTATATTATTGTTCATTGTTTATTAATTGTGTTCATGAGGCAATTTTAAAGGTCTGCATAATTGTTTGTGTCTCATATTCTAGTTATTCTTTTCTACTTCAGTGATGACTTATTTAATGAGAAACAGTTCATGGAGAATACTTACTAAAAATGTAGCTGTGAATACAAATTATAATGACTAATCAAAATAACTACCTATCTGAAAACCACAGACATGAAGAATGTAGGCAATAACAACAAAATTCCAAATGAAACTTTATCAATTGACCTAAACTGTTATTTCTCACAAGAGATGTAAATAGTAAATGAACAAGAAAAAGAAGCTCAGGACCACCAGCCAATGAGTGTATATGGAGAGATCCATGGCTCCAGATACATATGTAGCAGAGGATGGCCTTATCTAATTTCAATGTGAGGGGAGGTCCTTGGTCCTGTGGTGGTTTGATGTTCCAGCGTAGGGAGATGCTGGAGCAGTGTGGCAGTAATGGGTGGGTGGATGGGGGAGCACAGTCATAGAGGCAAAGGGAAAGAGAGAGGGGGCTGATGGCATAGGGGGCTTGTGAAGGGATAACCAGGAAGGGGGATATCATTTGAGATGTAAATGAATGGAATGATTAATAGAAAAAGAAATAAAATAAAAGAAGGTTCACTTTTACAAAATAATTCAAATTTTAACAAAAGTGATCTATAATTTCTATGCAACAAAGAAATAAATGTACCAGTCAAAATAAATTATAGTGCTGGAGAGTTGAATAAACAGTCACCTCTTCATTACATAGGGTTTTTTTGTTTGTTTGCTTCCTTGCTTGCTTGTTTAGATTTATTTATTTAGTATCTATATGGCATTCATGCTTACATGTATTCCTGCAGAGCAGAATAGATGGTTGTGAGCCACCATGTGGTTGGTGGGAATTGAACTCAGGACCTCTGGAATAGCAGCCAGCGCTCTAAACCTCTGAGCCACTTCTTCAGCTCCCACATAGCTTTTTTGTAAGCATCAAAATTGAAATAACCGTGCCATTTTTCCCACAATAACTTCTCATAATGGAAAGTTTTCTAGATAAAATAATCAAAACAAAAATATTAAGAGGCATATTAAATATTAAGAAGCTCTTGTAACTAATACATACAAGAATAAAATAAAAGCTTGGGAAAGAACTTTAAGTTAACATTTTATCAGGCACAGTGGGATAGAAATTGTATTAAAAGAAACCCTTTGCGTTTTTGAGAAACAATGTTTCAGACTTAAAATATTACAACTTCTAATTACTTTTAGCAAACCATTTCCTTCTTTAGAAGCAATAACTAATATCTAAAATGTCTGAGATGATATTTAATACAATTTTCTCAAAAATTAAAAGAAATAAAAAATGAACTGGTTTTGCTTGTTTCTGTGTAGATCATTTAGTGAGCAGGACCATCCCATAAATACAAACTTGCAATGCATTCCACTTTCCACGACTTATTCAAAATTTTTCCTTTTACTGTTCTATCATTATGTCTAACTTTATTTTATTTTATCTGTCATCTATCTATCTATCTATCTATCTATCTATCTATCTATCTCTTATCTACATGTGTGTCTGGTGCTTAGGGTTGCAAAGTGATAACTGGATCCCCTGTAACTCGACCAGACATACATGTAGATAGGATGTAAGCCACCATGTAGATGGTAAAAACTGAGCCCACAACTTGTGGAATAGTAAAAAGTGATTTTAACTGCTGAGACTCCTCGTTAACCCCTTGACTTTATTTTTAGAGCTTTCTCTTTTCACAGAAAATCTTCATGCTTAAAACATCTTATGAACTGTAAAATAAATAAATAAATAAATAAATAAATAAATAAATAAATAAATAAATGCAAAAAGAATGAACCCACAAAGCTAAAGGAAGGGGTTGGGTAGCTACCTACCTCATTCACTGACTACAGGGATTTTCTCTGATTCCTTGGTTTCTAAATTAGCTTGGTTCAAATGAAATCCCCTTTATCACACAAAGAATACTAAACTTTTGCTCAGATATTTCTCAAATGGCATTACATGCTCTGTA